>VZTB01016921.1:260860-291569 GCA_013397245.1 Thryothorus ludovicianus | reverse complement strand
GTTCGAATGGGGGGGGTGGGGGGGGAAATGTTTTTCAAAGGAGCTGGTTAAGATTTAAAAAGGTCACTTGATAATGTATTATCATGGTCAAACTTGGCATAGGATGAAAAAAAAGCTTCTCATTTAACTTATGGTTAAACTGAAGGTGTGCAAGCTCCGGGAGGAGCATCCCTCAGCTCCCCCAAAACTCCCCAAAATTAGGGCTGTGACCAGCCCCAAAGGCTGTTCCCTAAATTGCTGCAGTGTCCAAGCAAGCAGAGCCCAGGAATGGCTGGCAAAGGCCTCGCTGTGCAGCCCCAAACCTTCTCCAGGAGCCTGGAAACTCAATTCCTATTTCCTGTCCCTGCATCTCCAGCTCCAGGTGCAAATGGAGAGATCCATCGTGGGGACTGCTGGGACAGCCAGGCTGCCACTCTGCAGCCAAGTGCTGCCTCCCTGGGCCAGGAGTGACACAAATGGCAGTGATTTGGTGTCATTTGAAATCGTGTGTGAAAATGAAGAGGGGGGAAAAGGCGCTTTTTGCTCAGCCTAACCAAATCTAACAGGGAACAGCAGAAAATAACACTCCGGGTTTAATGCCATTCCACGAAGGTGACAGTCCAGAAATTCACACCCCGTGTCCCGGCCTGAATTAAGGCAATCAGAGGTGCACTAAACCCAGTGTGAGGACAGAAAACCACTTCAGATTGGTAAAGGAGAGGCCAGGTGGACCCATGGCACAGGAGAGCCAGGGGGTGGGACAGGACAACATCCAAGAAAAATCATGGAACAGTTTCGGTGGGAAGGAGACCTAAAGTTCATCCAGTCCCACCCCTGCCATGGACAGGGACACCTTCCCCTGTCCCAGGTGACTCCAAGTTCTGTCCAGCCTGGCCTTGGACACTGCCAGGGATCCAGGGGCAGCCACGGCTTCTCTGGGCACCCTGTGCCAGGGCCTCTCTTGGATGAGTAATATTAAAATTTTAAAGCTTCTCAAAAGTGAAATCAAGGAGGATGGCAAGAGGAGAAAGAAATCCAGCTGAGGTGAAAATTACAATTGTGAGAGGGAAAATTCAGTAGTACCTGAAGGCAGTTAAATATTCCGTGTCTCCCATGGGTGGATCCAGACCACCAGTAAATGCCATGTTAACATTGAAACCAACTCCTGCTCCTGTGCCAACCTAGAAAAGGGAAATGGGACTCTTAATTAGCAAATCCCGGCAACACATCTCTGCTATTTTCATGTTCTCCCAGTTGAATTTGGATTTGGATTCAGCAGTGAGGTCCATTAGACCCTGGTAACTGAAACAAGAGGGAAAATAAAGCTCCTCTACACTCAGATCTTTATGGGAGCTGAGGACCAGTGGTGTTCGACTGCTGCTTACCTAAAAAAAACACCCCATCATCAACTGCACCCTCCTGACTTTTTTGCAGCAGTGTCCTGCATGTAATACCTTTCCATAATTCATTTTCAGCTTGATTTAGGAGCATATTTTGTATTTCAGTACAGTTGCAACTGGGGGAAAGAAAAAGTGCATTTTAATCAGAGTGAGCTCTCCCTCTGCTGGAGAAAAATAGAATTCAAAGAGAAGGGATTTTGGCTGCTTGAGTGACACGTGGGTGGGAGATGTAAATACATCCCTCTCCTTGCTTCTACTGCAAATGTCCCCATCTGCCCTGCCTGCAAGTACCTGAGAGAGGGGAAAGCTGAAAAGTAAACCTGGGATTTCCAGCTTTTTTTTTTTTTTCCCTAAGAAGGTCTTTGCAAATAAAAAAAAAAAATTAAAAAGTGAGAATTAATGTGTTGCACAGCAGGATAAAACTACATGGCTTTTATTGCACATTATTCCTCATACTGGTACAAATATTTTTGCTAAAAAAACACGGGGGTGGGTGTTCATCTACCCAGATGGGAAAAAAAGACTTATTTATCCATTGTTGGCTTAAATCAAACTTGTTTTGTATCCTTTCTTTCATTTGGTCTAAAATGACACATCTAAAAATGACTCTTTTTGCAAAAAATATTGCTAAAAAGCAGGAATTAAGCCTAATACAAAGGGCTGCTGTTCATTCACTACAACAGGGTGATGGAGCAGCATGATGTCACATTTAATTTCCTTTAGAGGATAAAATGGAAACAATTATGTTTTTCAATCAGAAAATGTAAAATTTACAGGGGAAGAAGTTTTCAGATGTCATCTGGAGAGTCTCGGAGCACTCTGAGTATTCTATAAAATTTCCCATTGCTAAATCACTCCGAAGGACCTTATTTCCTGCCAGCCTAGAGGAAAAGGAAGGATGTATCCAGAAGTCATCTCTCAGCTCCACTGGCCCAGCCCTCCTGCTGCAGGCTCTGAGGACACCACCAGCAAAGGGGGATTTGCTCCAGTAGCATCCGTGACTGGCCCTCAAATCCCACAAACTTGGGGTGGAGGTGCAGACTTGGTGGTGCCTTAGGGGCAGGAAAAGGGAAGGTGGGGAAGGAGAGGTGGAGAAGGAAAGGTGGAGAAGAAGAGGTGGAGAAGAAGAGGTGGGGAAGGAAAGGTGGAGAAGNAAGGAGAGGTAGGGAAGGAGAGGTGGGGAAGGAGAGGTGGGGAAGGAGAGGTGAGGAAGGGGAGGTGGAGAAGGGGAGGTGAGGAAGGGGAGGTGGACAGGCTCCATGGCTGCGCATGGGGGGGGCAGCCATGGACAATCTGTTCCTTTTGCAGCTAAGAAACAACTTCTGCTGAGGAAGGGGAAATCCTGAACAGGACACGGAGTGCTGGGACAGCTGGCAGAGGGCTCCTCTGGAATGGGTTGTCCCACAAGGGCTGGAGAGCTCAATTGCAGTGACCCATTTCCCACCGTCCCGCCAGCTCCGGACGGGACACAGCGCCCATGGCTGTCGGATCACATGGACCTGGCGTTCCTTGGCTGGGAACACAAAAGCCAGAGGAACTCTGGCAAGGTGGCAGGAGCTCCTGTGAGTCCCAGGATCCTGGGATCCGTGTGCTCACCTCATCCGGAGCGCCGCTGCCTGGGAAGAAGTTGCCATCGTCGTAGCGATGCAATGAGATATAAAGGACATTGGGATCGTTGTAGAAGGCCTGCTGAGTACCATTCCCATGGTGGACATCCTGCAGGGACAGGGATCACAGCAGGGAGGTTAATCCTTCAGTAAAAACAGGGATTAAAGGCATCAGTTTGGGATTTGGAGGAGTTTTCCTTGCTGTTGAGCTTTGTTTTCTCCAACCTGGCTGAAGCAGTTTATGGGGAATGGGAATAACCTGCTTTGCACACCTAGTTTGAGAGGACACTCCTTGTTTCACACATGGGATGAACACAATCCCAAATGTCTGTCAAACTGAGGACTCGTGGACTTTCCACCTGGATGGAAAGAACTGGATTCACACCAATCTTGGGGGATGGAGATACTGGGATATTTACTGTCCCACATCTGCATCTATAGTGAGTCTGTGGGGTGAGCACTGATCCAAATAAAGCTCTGGGGGATCCAGGTTAAACAACACACACAACCCATGAGAGCTCCTCTACTGAGCTGCTGTGTGGTGCACGAACACGACAGGACAGGTATTCAAAATGCCCCTCCCTGACACAAAAAACAGGTGGGAGGTGAGGAAAAAAACCCATCCATCCAGTAGGTTCGAAAGACAAAATACATTTTAACTGGTGGGTTTAATCTCTGGGTGATTTGTGGCAACAGAACCAAAACTCTTGGCTGATACCCAGTCACTCCAATGCCTTCCCAGCCACATAAAATCTATTAAAAAATAAAAATCTATACATTGCCACAACAGAATCCCAAAGAGGCCCTTTTCTTTTATTTGAAAATTGTGGTCCCTTTAAGAATTTTTTCTCTGATTAGGAAATTTTCATTCAACTAAAACCCCAAATTTTGGTTTGCAGACTGCAGGCAAGAAGTTTTTCTCTGACTTACAGAGCTTGCTCTTGCAAGAAGAAACCCACCTAGAATAATTTCCACCTGCTCTCCCAAAGGGAAAGAAGGAGCATTTACTCACCCAGTCCACAATGAGGATTTTGCTCACGTTGAGCCTTTGCTGGAGCAGCTTGGCTGCAATTGCCACGGAGTTAAAATAGCAGAAACCCCTGGAGAGGGAAGACAAGAGGAAAAGAGAGGTGTTAATTACAACTTCCTGTGGTACCAGTGCATCCATAACCTAGGTGGAACACAGGAGGAAGGAGTTCCTCCTGCTCTCACTCTTCTTTCCTCCCTGGAAACATGGAAAGGCTTGGGTTGGGAGGGACCTCAAAGGTCATCTTGTTCCATGGGCAGGGACACCTTCCACTAGATCCATTTCCCACTGGAAGTGCTGAATTCCAGCAGCAGGCTCCAGAGAAACAGGGAATGTCCCACACTTGTCCAAACCCATTGCTGATCCTTGCTAGAAAACACCCCCCTGAAAGAACTAAGGAGGATCTTCCCCCGCTCCAGAGAATCTGGGGAGCTTTGAACACCTCAAATCTCACCTAGCAATAAACAGAAATTTCATAGTGCTAACCTAACAGAATTTCTTTAGAATTTCCAGCTGTGGATCCCCCATCAAAGGAGCCTGGATGAAGCCAATGAACCCCATACTCACATGGGCGTGCTCTCCTCCGCGTGGTGACCCGGGGGCCGGACAACAGCAAATCCATTCTGCACACAAAAAACGGGAAAGGAAAAGGTCAGAGGGACAAGGATGGGCCAGGGGTTGCAGTCAGAAGCCTTAATCCTGCTTGGGAACTTTGGGGTTGCTCTTGATGGATTCTTCACAAGGTCACAGCAGTGGATGATGCTTTCCCTCGCTGTGGAGGGGGAAAAGGTCCTGGAGCTGCTGCATGACAGAACCCTGAGCAGAGCCCTGCACAGAGCACAGCTGAGGATTGTTTTCATACCTTCAGCTCTCCTGTGGCCACTTTGAACACCAGCTCGATGACACAGCCCACAGCCAGGCGAGCAGCACCCGATGAGTGCACCTCGTTCCAAATGGTGTCACTGTCAACCTGGTGGGGACACACAGGAACCAGGTTAGGAGCAGGGAGGGCAGCCAGGAATCAAGAGACCTCTGTCTTATAAAGACATCACTCACACGGGGTGACAGGACAAGGGGAGCGGATTTAAACTGAAAGGGAGGGGGTTTATTTCAGATATTGGGAAGGAATTGTTCCCTGTGAAGGTGGCAGGCCCTGGCACAGGGTGCCCAGAGAAGCTGTGGCTGTCCCTGGATCCCTGGAAGCGTCCAAGGCCAGGCTGGAGCAACCTGGGCTAGTGGAAGGTGTCCTTGCCCATGGCAGGGGATGGACTGAAATGGTCTTTGAGGTCCTTCCCAACCCAAACAATTCCATGATTCTGTGACCTTTTGACCATGGAATCAGCACTTCTCTTTAACTGCTGCTGATTCCAGATGAAATAAAGAAGGCTTATGAAGTAATTCAATGATTCTTTTAAATAAAAAAATCCACAATGAAGAGGGATGTTTAGTGTTGGGCATTTAGAAGATGACTGCCCAGGAGTGACAGCAGCTTCTCTGGGGAACCACAAGCTCACCCATCCTAATAACAGAGCTTCAGCATCCCGTGCTGACCACACAGATTTGCTTCTACACTAAATATTCAACAGAACCACCCTATTTGCCCCCTGAAAATGTGGAAACAGGCCACAGGCAACACCAGGCACCCTGCAGGCATGCCCATGTTGCTGTTATTCCAGATTGTGTCACCGGAGAAATGGGACATTCCTCATGGGCAAGGATCACCAGCTATTTTTCACATATTACTCTGCCATGAGTGTATTTATGGAAACAATGGCAAAAGGCAGAGATGGGAAGAAATAGGTAATTTGTTGTGCTTAGCTCACTGAGCTGTGAGGAGACACAAGTAGCCCAAAGAGGACTGATTCACCTCCTTCCCAGCCACGCTGGAGCCGTAATTGGAAGTGATTCCAGTTCTGTGATTGAGGATGGGTTCTGGTAGCATCCACCCCAAGGATGCTTTGGAAGCTGCAATAAACTAGGAAAGCACTTGGAGAACACCAAAAAGCCTCTGGGGAAGGCTTTTTGCATTGTGGGAGAGCCCTGCAGTGACTATTTGTGGCCTCAGGGCTCCTCTGGCCCCCTGTAAGTTTGGGCAGTAAGCTGGGAACAGCAGCAGGATGGAGCCTGAGTTACACACACAAGCTCCAGGGATCCTAGATCAGGACTGCACACATGCAGAAGATGGGACTGACCTGACCAGGTCTCTCCAAAAGCCCCTAAAGAGGTGGGATGAAGTCCAAGCTGCTTCTCCTCCCCACTGACCAGGGCATTGATACTCTGTGAGGGTCCATCTTTGGCCTCCTGTCACTGGATCTGGCCACCCACGAGTGTATCTACCCCATCTCTGAACATATCCAAATCATCTTCCAGCAAACCTAGCCCATTTTTCTTGGTCTTTGGAAGAAAATACCTCAGGACACCAGCAGGGAAAAGCTTACCTCCCTGCCTGGATACACTGAGTTCAGGGCTCCTTCCATAGGCCCTCTTCACTCCCTGTGAGGCACCAGGGGAATGGAAATACAAAATACCCAAATTCACGTGTCCTAAGGGGCCAACAGCCCCTCAGACAGCTCTTGGGGCCAGTTTTTCCTATAAAACAGACAGGATTCCTCAGTGCCAGAGCCAAGCACTGCCACATTCAGGTCCCAGCAGAAACCAGGCTCCTGCCAGAGACATTCCAGGAAGAATGTCCAAAATGAAATCCAAAGAGTTTTTCCTTCCTCATAATAAAAATTACAATTTCCTTACAATTATTTCCTTCTTTTAAGGAAAACTCAAGTTTTGTTTATTAATATCCATGATGAGGCTCCTACTTACACTGTAAATTCCTCCAGCTCACACCGTGAATTTTCCTATCCACTAATGTGCAGCTATCTCAGAATTATACAAGTGCCTAATGAAAGATTTCATTATTCTGTTATTCAATTTAGCTGAAAAACCACACAGGTAAGAAACCAAGCACCAGGACAGGTAGACACAGGTTGTACCAGAGCTCCAGACCTTGCAAAGTGAAGGAGTTCTGCTCTTCCCTCACGGAGGAAGACACACCACCGTGTCTCCTCCTGCTCTCAATTAAATAATCCTCACATTCTGTTCCTCTGACTCACTAATTAGTTCCTCCTCATTTCCATTCCACAGAAGCCCTTTCTGTGCTCTCTGCTCTGCAAGAACTAACTTTGCTTGCACACTTAGAGTTGTTGATATACACTAATCAAAGCCCTTGCACCCAAAAATAGAACCACCTACTCTGGAGAAGATCAACAACACAAACACTTCTGGAGATTTTAGAACATGTGCAGAAAAATGAGGCAGATCTTCAGATATTTTTAGAATGTGTACAGCAAAACACTACACAGGAAAGAAAACAAATTTATCAGCTATCCTAAAATCAAGCCTCCTTTGAGGGCTTTGAAGAATCTGGATGCAAGTGTGCTGGGATGGCTTGCAGATTTTCAAAGCTTAAACTCCTTTCTCCCAAAACCTTCTCATTATCCCGGATTAGGGAAGGCTGTGGTGCATGGAAGTGGGATGTTGAAAAAGGGGTGTGAGCTGCAGAGGAGTGAAGCTGAGTAAAATTCCCAAGTGATCAGCTGAAATAAATGAGTGATGCTTCACTCAGAGCTCACATCTGTTGATTTCAGTGCTTCTGTGCTTTCTTTCTGCCTCTCCTGCTCGGGCCACACGGCTGCAGAAGGGAGGCGGCCTGTCAGCCATGGCAAAGCTTCTTGGGATAAACCAACAAGGAAAAAGAGTTTCCAAGCACTTGGGAACAAATTTACCCTTTTGCTCCTTGATTTCAAGTCACTGAGTTTTTAATTTAAAGGGAGAGCTTGAAAGGTGTTAGGAGATGCAGGGATTTGCTCTGAACTGTTTTCCTGCTGCTTCGCTCCAAGAGCTCTCCAGGAGCATTCGGACAACGTTCCCAGGGATGCACAGGGTGGGATTGTTGGGGAATCTGTGCAGGGCCAGGGGTTGGATCAATGATCCCTGGGGATGTTTTCAACTCTGGATATTCTGTGATTCACTCTCTTGCCTGTCCTTGTCTTGCTTGTTGTTGAGGAGAACCCATGGCTGCCCAAGCTCCAGCCTCTATCCTGAGGCAGAACAGCTCTCCAGGGGCTTCTCCCCCCAAAACTGCCCTGAGCTCCCCCCAGACCCATCCTTCTTTTTCATCTACACAACATCCCTGAAGGAAGAGAGCTGCATTTGATTGCTTGAAGGAAAAAGAACCTGATTTCAAAGTTTTCCAGCCCATAGTTTCACATAACACGCTCAGCTCCTGAATTCCAACCATCAGTCATCATTCTGCTTTATCTTGCTCCAGTATAAATCCAAAGGAGGACCTGTCCCACTTTATTCTACTGATTTTTTTGAACTTTTTTTCCTTTCCTTTTGACTTCATGACATCACGTTTGTCCTCTGAAAAATATTTGGCAAACAATGGGGAATGGCTTCCCGATGAGAGAGGGCAGGGTGAGGTGGGATATTGGGAAGGAATTCTTCCTTGGGAGGGTGGGGAGGCCCTGGCACAGGTTTTGCTGATAGGATTGCTAAAATACTGCACCAGAGCCAGCAAATATTCAATATTAAGGGTCTGGGGAGACAAGCAAGCAGCAAGCATCATCTTTATTGGGAGCATATCAGGAATACCAGCGCTGAGGCGTTTCCTGCCCTGATTTGGGATTTAATGCAAGACTTCTGGGCCCGTGCTGGGCTCAGACACTGTCTCTACTTGTTACCATTCAGTCTTCATTTGCAAATGATAATTTTTTTGCTTTGAATGGCATGCCTGACTGCAGGGCAGAGTAAATCCAAACCTTTTAAGCTCTGGCCAAAAATTTGCCATGAATTAGGCAACTGCAGCATATTTACAATACAAAATAAAATATCTCCACGAGTGGCGGTACGAATAAATGATGATTATTCTCTTTTTTTTTTTTTTTTTCCTGATGGGATAATTTTCAAAGCGGCGATTTTGCAAAGACTCAGGAAGAAAACAATTTTGTTTCATTTCCATAACAGAATCCAGACCTTGAAAATTCAACCTCATGAGCTACAATTATGCAGCAGAACTACCACTGTGAATTTTCAAACACAATGCCTTTTATTGTCTCTTCTCATTCTTTTCCCCTTCCTGTTCTCCACGATTTTCTGTCCTGTCACCCTCCACAGAAACTCTGGAGCAGAAAGTCTGACTTGAAAGGGAAATTTTTAAGCTTTCAGGCTTCAAAGGAAAACAAGAAAAACTTCAAAACAAGGTGTTTGGGGTTTTTTTGGCTTTATGGGAACAAACAACAGCAAAAAGCCTGATGATATGGAAACTTAACAGCTGAAAAGTGATGCTCAGCTTTTCCATGAGGGATGGAGGGGTACTTTAGTCACCTTGTGGAGAAACCACATGGATTATGCTGGAGAATAAAAGATGCCAAATGCTGTTTCATTCCAGGGCAGTGATGCAGCAAACTTGCTATTCATAGGAATATGTACACTCTCAAATATTGTCCTATTTTATGGCCACATTTCCCACTTACTGTGGGAGGAAGGCAGCTCTGGAGCCCCGAGACTGAGCATGGGAACAGCTCCACAGAACGAACACATCCTGCTTTCCATGGAGGAAAAAAAAGCACTTTGGGATGCAAGGGCTGCTTCCAAACGTAGCAACCCCTTCACCATGAAATATCTCTGCCTGGGAAAGGAGGTTTTTCCTCCTGAACGTGCCTCTGAGTGTCTCCCACTCCTAGGCTCTCCGGAACAGCCCCGAAATCTTCACTTTTGAAGAAACGCACGTGAGGCCGAGGCACCCCGCGCCCCAGGCAGCCCCTGGGCAGCATCTGGCTGCAATTACCCACCCCGTGGAATGCAAAGCAGCAATTTTTGGGACTGAGGGGACCGGGAGAGAACAAACAGGACATTATTTACACATTAAAGGGAGTTACTCACCCCAACACCACCGCAAGGCAGCCTGACGAACATCGACGTTAGGGAACCTGTGGGGGGGGGAAGAAATGCACTTGGTGAGTCAAAAAGTCAGAGGTCACCAGATTCTGGGGCCAATTTTGGGGCAATTCTGCAATCTTTCCAGCACAGAAACACACACCGGGGGTTTTCTTTCCCTTTTCAGGCAGCCCTGTTAGAACACACACACACACAATGTGCACACTTGGACTCCTGCAAAAGCTGTCTATGAATTTTTTTTAGGCAAGGTTTGAGTGCTGTCTGATGTTTTGAAACTATACATGAGGAAGATGCCACCAACAATAACTCAGCATGTCTTCTCAGATGAGCACTTTAACCCCTTCCCACTGAGGGAGGACAGGAAATCATAAAAACACCCCAATTATCACTCATCTGCAGTTCCTAGATGACTTTGGAGAGCATGGGCTTCATAAAAGAGGAAGACAAAAAAATAAATCAGTGGCAAGCAAAGAAAAAACATGTGTTTTGACTGAAATAGCAAGACCAATAAAGAGAATTTGAGAAAAATACAGAAAACCATCTGCAGGGCTAATTTTGGATCTGCTGGAAATGTAACATCACTTTCTGGGCTTGTGTGTGAACAAATTATGCCCCATTCAAAATTCTGGGGGAGCTCTGAGCAGCCTGGTCTGGTGGAAGGTGTTTCTGCCCATGGCAGGGGGTGGAATGGGATGGGCTTCAAGGCCCATTCCCACCCAAACCATTTGGGATTCTGTCACTGAAAGAGGAGTTCATACATCTGGACTCATCTGAGCTCAAAGTGAGATGCCCTCTTTGATTGGATCCACGTGGAAGTCCTTAGATCATCCTGCCTCAGACCTCCTGTCACATCTCTCACAGCTAATCCACCCATTACTTCTGTATTTATCTTCTTGACAACACTTTATGGCTGCTCCCCACAAATTAAAAGCAGCCTTATTTGCCTAAGGTTCCAAGTATTTCCACTGTCCAGGGAGAGGTTAGTTTGTATTTTGCATCGTTAAGGGAGAATGGCTTTAAACTAAAAGAGGGCAGGGACAGATGGGATATTGGGAAGGAATTGCTCCCTGTGAGGGTGGGCAGGCCCTGGCACAGGGTGCCCAGAGCAGCTGTGGCTGCCCCTGGATCCCTGGAAGTGTCCAAAGATGGGGCTTGGAGCACCCTGGGACAGTGGGAGGTGTCCCTGCCCATGGCAGGCAGTGGGATGAGATGAGCTTTAAGGTCCTTTCCCATCCAAACCATTCTGGGATTCTGTGATTCCATGAAGGCACATCCTTCTCTGCATTTGCAGAAGCTTAACAAGAAACATCCTGTGTCCTGAAAAGCCTTTTCCCTTTCAGGCTGAGGTTTCTAAGGCTTTTTTTCTTCCTCACAGGGGTATCAAAGGCAAAGAGCTTACATGGAGTCATCAGACATCTGCCAAGACACTCAGTCCTAAAAAACTCCCATTTGCATCCCTAAACCTCACTCAAAGCTTTGTCCTCAGCCTTCAAACTTGCCCTAGACCCACGCTCTAAGGTATTTCAGAAAACCCCATAAAGCTGGTTTGTACTATTAAAAGCCTTTGAAACCCCCAACAGGAGAGGATGGCTGAAGGAAGCCATTTTTTCAGGCATGTTCCCCTCCACACATGGAGCTTTTCCCTCAGATCCCCGCTCAGGTCTTGCCCTGTGGAAGGCATCAGGAGAGGAGAGGGTCATATGGGCTGGCAGCCAGTGCTCCTGTCAGCATCTCCAGGCTAAAATGGTGCCAAGTGGGCTTAGGAAACCAGGTCCAAGGCCACTTAAGAGCTGCTGGACATCCCCTTTTCCTAGAGACCCTTGGGGACCTGACCTCCTGCAGCTCCAGAGTTTTTCTGTAAGTGTATCCAAAGAGGGAATATTCTGTACTGGAAAGTCCTCAAGTGTTAGAATTTCTCTTCTCTATAGGATTAAACTTGATCACTAAAATAACTTTAAAATGAGCGATTAAATCCATGGTGGCACAGAACTACAGGAGCAGAGGCAGAGCAAGGGTTGCTTCCCACACAGGTTCTCCACAGAACCTGGTTATTAGGAATGGTTCAGCAATTTGGGTGTCCCCCCAAAAATGCTACCCAAATAAACTGTATCTCCAAAGGCATCTGTGGAACTGGTGAGCTAGATGGTGCCCAGAGTCAAGAATGGAGTGGAAAAGTATCCCAAGATATCTCCCAGGGAAGATTTACCGAGTTTTCCACTCCCAAGCATATGACATCATAAATTCCTGAAAGTTTACATCCTAATGGAGCTATCATTCAGCTGGAGGTGTCTGCTTTGGGTTTCTCTGGCTTTGAGGTGGTGGGAAGTAAGCTATAAATACCGTGCTAATTGCATGTTTAACTCCTGGCTAATGGTTTCCCTCTCTGGGACATGGACACACTGAGCAAAATCTTCCCACCTCCTTTGCTGAGACCACTACATCACTAAGGCCATGGAGTTAAACCTCTTTTTACATCATCCAAAGTCAGGCTAATCCCAAAATAAACTTTCTCAATGTTCAGGTTCCAAAACTGTCCTTTCATTTTTTTTTTATATTTTTTTTTCTGATCCCCACGTGAGACCTTCCCAAACTGACCCTCCAGCCTGCTGCTGCAAAAAGGCAGGAAGTAAAGGGAGGTGATGATGACTCCACAGAGGTGCTAAAGTCCCTGTTGTTTGGTTGCTTTGGAGGGTTGGTAATCTGAACATACATCCCTTCGAATTTCTGCTGGGAAAATATCATTTTTTTGCTATTTTTGTCTGTATTTTACAACAGACACAGCCCTGTTTCAGGGAGATTTGTTCTCCAGTGAAAGGGATAAACAATCCCACCCCAGATTAAACAATGTAGAGGCCCCTCCATCTCTCTTGCTGACTATCCATACAAACCTGACAGGGGTTTGTTGATGCATGTGCAGCTGGTTGGGGGCTGCAGATCCAAATCCTTGGGAGGGTGTTCCAGTTCCTTCCCTAGCCATGGATAACTCTCTAACACACAGTGCCCGAGGATGAAACGAGCTGCCTCAACTATCTTTCCTCCTCAGGAAAACATCCTTTTAGGTTCTGAAGACATCAAAGAAAGGAGGTTTAAGCTGTGTAGGGTTTAGGGATCTGCCTGAAGCGAGGGAGATGGATCTTGTGCATTAGAGCTGGGAAAAATCTCCTTGGAGCTGCAGAGGCTAAGGATGAAGGGACCCCCATTATCTCACCCAGAGGTCAGGAAGAGAGATTTTCCCCCAGGGAACAATACCTAGAAGCTTCTTGCTGTCCAGTTTCTGCCTGTTCAGAGGGTTTGTGCCATAGAGCAGTGTGTGGGCTTCTGAGTGAACCGTCTGCAGCTCCTCCAGCGTCGCCTTTCTGCCACGGATGCACTGAAAGGGGAAGGAAAAGGGTGGTGAAATCATTGGTGAACTGCTTGACTCTCTTTTCTGTTTCCTTAGTGAGCTGTCAAGACAGGCAGCAAAACACTAAAATGAGTCCTGAGGTAGAAAAATTCACGATTTGGGTTCATCTCTTACCCATGACATTTATTTGCTCGGCATAGAAAGACATCTTCAGATTCCTTCAAGATCAAGAAGGAAACTTGAAGACAGGTGCTGGCAGGAGGTGGTGGGGATGAAGAAAACGTGACCAGAGGGATAAGGGAGTGCATTGAAATAGTAGGGCAGAGCTTGAAAAAATCCAGCAGGGAGTTAAGGCAGAAATTTAGTATTTTGGGAAAAAAAGAAGAATCTGGTGAGGCTTAAAGTCACCAGTGGTCAGGAGGGAAACACAGCTGGAAAGCAGGTGAAGATCAACAACAGCTCCCGTTGTGAGGGGAAACCAAAAGTACTAAGATAAGCATGGAAATTAAGGAAAACAGATTTTCCTTAAGGAAATCAACAGGAAATTAGGGCCAATAATATTGCCTGGGATCTTACAGCGACAAACTTATACATTAGAGAACACCTGTAACACCATTGAGGAGGCCAGGCAACTAGCAGAGAGGTTTATTTGGTCCCAAATAACCCCAAAATTCGATGAAATGGGTATCCACAGACAGACAGGTTTGAAAGGGCTAAAGGAGGCCAGGACAGGGACATTTAGGCAATGGCAATGCTGCCACCACGTGGATGTCTTATCTGATGGCTGGGGAACGTTCCCAGCCAGATCTTGACATTGCTGAAATATTGATGCTCTGGGATTCAGTCCCCTCAAGTGCTAAAAGAATTGATGAACACACACTTACACCCTCATTTATCACCACTGCTGCCAGTTGGAACTAATAACTACTCGTTAATTTTGATTATTAACCTTCATTCTTTCTGTTTAATAGCTAAGCTTTTCTCTCTGTTTGCTTGCTCTGAAAATATATCAAATAAATCTAATTTAACCTCGTGTGATGGCATGGTGCTCAGAGCAATCCTCCTACCCCCACTCCTTTTACAGTATGGCTTGACCATTACCTATTAAAGAGCACAAAGAAAGTTATTAAACCACAGAAAAGCTGTTGCTCCACAGTTTTTGCTGGGATAATTGGAGAGGATAACAAATGAGAGCGTTGCGTCAAATCTTGCTCTTTTCTTTGGCATATTAATACTAATAATATACAACAACAATAATCAGAGTATACAATAATACAACAATAATAATGCCATAGCACTAATAATACTAATAAAAACGATGCTGTGGCCTTTTCTGGTGTTCCCTCACCTCACACTTGCCCCGCAGCCCCGTCTCCTGGAGCCTGGACCAGATGCTCTGGATCCTGCCCGCGTGCTCAGGGTGGCTGTTGGTGTTGCCACAGGTGCACTGGTGCTTCAGCATCAACGTGTCATACACAAGGCCTGCAGCACAGGGGACAAAATGGATCTCGGGTTAAAAGGAAACATCAAAAATTTGCAAGTTATAGGGGAAAGAAAAGCATATTTTGCACTTTGCTGTCAATGGTTCTAGGCCAAAATTTTGTGCTCGACTGGGAGCCACAGAGAACTGAAAACCCAAACCTGCATCCATCCCTTCCCATGGAAAGGATATCAGTACCAAGATGTGAAATTAAATGCTTGAATGATGAAATCAGTATCAGGATGTGAAATTAAATGCCAGGGGGAGGTGACACCTGTGTGAGTGAAGAGGTGCCAGCACAGAAATGAGATCTGGGCCTTTTCCCCTGGCTGCCAAAACGCCTCCAAGGCTTGGGATCAAAACCCAGAAGGACCAAGTCTCTGTCGAGGTGTTTCACAAAGCAGCTCCTGCTGAAGTCCTCACACCGAGGTTAATTGCTAATTAAGGCCATTATCTCCAACTTGGGCATCATTATTGGGCATGGAGGTGCTCAGCCAAATGAGGGGCAGCTAAATCCCCCTGTATTCCCAGGGATTTATGGTATGAGAGCAGAGAAGGAGGCTTTGATTCATGAGTTGCCTGGGTACGATTTTGGAAGGGAAGTCTGGGATTCCATAGCCAATATTCCAACTGGAGGAAAACAGGCAAGTCCTCCCCAGTGACAGGAGACCTTTAACTGTTTCTCTTGAGCAAAGGACATGAAATCAAATGTTTAAATCCACCTTTCTCTCAGCCAGAAGTTCCAGAAAACAGAATAAAAGTGGTTGATTTGGGATTTTTTCTCCAAGAAAAAGGTTTATTGCAGGAAGTATCTGTATGCAAGTTAGTCTCAGGACTGGAGCCTGTCTGCAGTGAGCCAGGCTGGGGGTGTTCACCTGGATAAGAGAAGGCTCCAGGGAGACCTCAGAGCCCCTGCCAGCTCCTAAAGGGACTCCAGGACAGCTATAGAGGGACTGGGGACAAGGGATGGAGGAACAGGACACAGGGAATGGTTTTAAACTGATAGAGGGCAGGGTCAAGATGGGATATTGGGACGGAATTTTTCTCTATGAGGGTGGGGAGGCCCTGGCAGAGGTTGCCCAGAGAAGCTGTGGCTGCCCCAGGATCCCTGGCAGTGTCCAAGGCCAGGTTGGAGCACCCTGGGACAGTGGGAATTGTCCCTGCCCACAGCAGAGATTTAAAACCTTTCAGGTCCTTTCCACCCCAAGGTTTTCCATGATTTCTGTGGAATGCAAAGGTTTTGATGAGAAGTCAAATCCTCTGAAGGCAGCAGTGGCAGGAACTAGTCCCAGCTCCCATGTCCACGGCTATGCATCCCAGCTGCCAGCATTCCAGGGAAATCCTGGGCAAGCACACCCGTGCCGTGGCACGCACAGCTGGATCCCTGTTCCCGGCTCAAGCACAGACATACAGCACAACCTGGGAGTTCCAAGGGAACCCTGAGAGCAGCTGGAGCTGAGGCTGTGCCCCTGCACGTTCCCAGGCCCAGCTGCAGCTGCAGTCCCACCTCCTGGCTGGGTGTGGGCACGTTGTGCCACTGGGAATCTTCGCTCCCTGCTCTGACCTCGGCACTCCGCAGCCTCAGGGGAGGCGTCTGGCAGCTCCTCGCTTTGCTGTAGGTGAGCACAGAGGGGAAAAACACCCCCAAAAAGCCAAACCATGTCGGGTTCCAAGGAGAGATCAGAGCCGTGGTAATTGGCTGCCCTCGGGTCAGCCAGAGTTCACCTTTGTGCTGCAAAGCTCTCCCAAGGTCACCCTGTTCCATCCACAGCAACAGCCACCACCAGGAGCTGCTGGGCCAGGCAAGCTTGGAATAACTAAACTTGTGCAAGGTCTTAAACTAGAAGAAATTCAAACTGGATTTATAGAAGTGGGAATTCCTATGAGGATGGTGAGGCCCTGGCTGTCCCATCCCTGGAAGTGTCCAAGGTCAGGCTGGAGAGGGCTTGGAGCAGCCTGGGATACTGTGAGGTGTCCCTGCCCATGGAACTGGATCATCTTCAAGGTCCCTTCCAACCCAAACCATGCAAGGAATCTATCCCACCCCAAACCTGGGGTTCCCAGGACTTGGTTCACCAATGGTTTCTCCCTTCCCAAGGGCTCACACATAACAGCAGTGTCTCAGGGAAGTTCTGTGCTGCACTCATCATTTCTCTTTCCTAGAAAGCCCAGTGGAAAAGGGAGCTGTTCCCAGTTCCCTCCCGTGGCTGGGGACACTCAGCTGCACTCACACAGACACACACACACACAAAGGGAAGCTCGGCAATTTCACCTCAAAATACAAAACTACACTGGCTGTTGCAAGTTAATTGAAGTGGTGCTGGAAGCAAGACTCTTTCAGACATAAGAACAATCACTTTTAAAGGTCAGCACTAAAGCAAAACCAACTGGCTTTTCTTGGCAGAACAAACATATGATCTGAGGTTCAGATAATTATATTGCTCTGCACAGGAGAGAATAAATGCTTTCATCAGAAAGGAAAAACCCTTTAATGCAGAACATCAGAATAATTTGTGGACCCATTTTTGCAGGAGATCAGAGACTGGATAATGGGAGCTATGCAAATTAACAGCCTAACCTGAGGATCCTTATTCAAGTGTGTAGAACAGGGCAGGCATGAGTATTCATTAAAGTCACAGGGGCTGCTCGAGCTAGAGAAGGCAAGTTCAAGGACTGGCTTTCTGGGAGGAAGGAAAATTAAATGTCATGCTTCAGGACATCAAACTGATTGCTGGAAGGATCCAGGAAGGGCACGGCTTTCACTTTGATGTGGACTAATGGACATCATGTTTGAGAGCTGCAGTATGTGGCTCTTTTCCTCCCCCGGACCTTTGAAGTCTCAGGTGTTGGTCACCGAGAGAGACAGGAAAATAAAATATACATCAGTCCCAGAACTTCCAGCTGTCTGGAGCTAACTCAGCCCAGGGAGAGCATCAGCTTTCTGTATTACTTCTATATAATATCCAAAACATGAAAGGGAGGAACAATTCCTTTGTCTGTTGGGCAATGACTGATGTCTTAAGGGCCACATTCACATCCGGAGTGATCATGGTTGGCTTAATTAGGGCCATTCAATGAAGTTTGCTTCTTGCAGCCCTCTCACCAAACCATCATACCAATTCCAATCCTCATTCCTTTGCCTTAGGATCAGTCTCCAAAGCAGCCACTTATCAGCCAGATGGATTTTCCTCAGGAAAAAGAAGCCTGATGCACTTCACCACTGCTTGCTTTTGAAAAACACCCAAGACTTTAATTTCCTGCCTTCCAAAGAATAGCTCAATCCTGGTGATTAAGCTTCAGTATCCACCTCCAGAAACACAATCTCCAACACACCACCGTGGACAACGCCAACAAAACATGAGGCAATTTAACTCACACATGCTCAGCAGCTGAAATGCCTTTCCTCCCCTTTCTCCTGCTTCCATGCTCATGGCAGTGGGCTTTTGTTCCCTGCTTCTCCTATGCAGGTTAATTAAACCAGACCTAGGACTAGTTTTAGGACTAGTACAGAGGTCTTACCTCTACGCTTTGCATCTTAATTCGTGACAGTGAATGCCTGATTTTATTATGTTTTTCCTTCTCCATTCACCCAGCATAAAGGCAGAGATGGAGGGGAAAAGTCAAGCCCTTGGAATCTAAACCTGGATAAATGCTGTGAAAATGGTATTTTACAGGTGAACTATCTGAAGCATTCTGCACCTTACCACTCTGTGCAGTGCTACATAAAAGCAGTGTGATATTCCAGCTACTTCTTTAGTTTTTCAAACCCTGACTCCAAGGAAAAGAAATGCTGATACTGGAACAGCATCTTTTCCAAGCAGCACAGCTCTCAAATCTGCACTCATACTGCTGCCTGCAATTTTGAATGAAATTCAGAGGCACAGATCTGAATCAAACATAGATCCTCTGGTAGGAAATGTTTTTTATTGTATGTTATTGTATGAGTCTTGCATGTGATTGATTGGGTAGCTTCAATACCGGCAGAGGAGGAGGGAAGGAAGAAAATGAATGAATAATCCCTTCAAGCAGGGCCAGGCTTCCTTGTTTTTAAAGCCCTAAGTTTTGGGGTTAAGTGTATTTGAAGCTCAAGTTTCATCTGCTCTGACCCTGAGCCAGGGGACTTTTCCTTGCACCCTTGGCAAAAGCTGAAATCTTTTAATCCCACCGGAACTGACTGCGCTAGAAATGCAGTTCTGCTGAAATTCTGGGGTTCAACTTTAACAACATATAGGAACTTTAAAGGGCTGATTTGCAAAACTTGAGATGTTTCCTGGGTTTTTCCAGAGCTGACAGCACATGCTTCCCACCCTGCCTGCAGCCAGGAGCTGAGGAACACTGAACATGCCACTATTACTACACTGCCAGGGCCTGAAAATAAACCTGATTCACAGCATTGAGCTGAAGCAAGAAGTGTAGGTTAAAAATGGAATAAAAGCAGAAGTGAAAGAGAAATAACATCATGAGTCGTTCTTATTTGGGCGTTGTGGATTTTTACCCCCCCGCTTTTCCCTTTCTGAGGGAACACATCACGTTGCAAACTGTTCATTCACAAAGTAAGAGCCTGACATTTGGGGAAGAAGGCGACTTCGGAATCAGTCCCGATCACCCAGCACAGGGCTTGAGAGGTTGCACCGAAAACCAACTTCCAGCTGTTGCTAAGGGCACTGAAGAGGCAGAAAGGATTTTGGAGGAGAAAAGTTGGCTGTCAGGATACAGGCAGAACAATCAAGTTTTTTGCTTTTAATCTTGGTGGGGAGATCACAGAATCCCAGGATGGTTTGGGTTGGGAGGGATCTTAAAGCCCATCTTGTTCTACCCTGCCATGGGCAGGGACATCTTCCACTATCTCAGGCTGCTCCATCCTGGCTGGGAACACTTCCAGGGATGGGAATCCACACCTATTTTGCACTTGTGCTTCCCACCAGACAAACACAGGATTGTACTCATCATTTTCACAGGTAGGCACACACTCTTTGGTCTTTCTGTCTCCTCGAGACAAGTTGAAATCACCAGCTCACCTCGTTTTTCCTGACCTGCAGGCACAGAGTCCTGGTCTACAGGAGGAGGGGAGGCTGACAGGGAGCCTGCAGTGGGTAACTGATGGTGTGAGATTATGGAGGGACTGGAGAAGGTGGAGGAAACAGAGCCAGCATTGCATTTGGCATTCTGTCCTTCAGGAACACTGGCTATCCCTGCCTGGCCTCTCAATCAGCTCTGACACAGCCTGGAAATGGCTCTGTCTGCCTGGAGACACACAGCTCCAGGGCTGTGCTGCTGCTGGTGTGTGCAGGGTGTTTTTGCTCTGAGGAAGGGACAAGCAGGACAACAGGGATGACTCAGTCTGCTCCTTGAGGAAGGCAGGATGTTCTGGAGTACTCAAATGGGGATGAGATGCAGAGCCCGTGTTTATGGATTTGCAGGGACAGGAAAGAAAATCATAGAATCGTTATCATGGAATGGTTTGGGTTGGAAAAGACTTTAAAGCTCATCTCATGAGCAGGGCAGGGGACACCTTTCACTATCCCAGGGTGCTCCAAGCCCTGTCCAATCTGGCCTTGGACACTTCCAGGCATAGGGCTGCCACAGTTGCTCTGGGCAACCTTATCACTCTCACAGGGAAGGATTTCCTTCCAATATCCCATCTAACTCAATTCCCATCCTAAAGCCATTCCCCCTTTTCCATGCCCTTGCACAACTGCTCGACGTAGAACAACCCAGTCACCACAGCCCCCACTCCCAGCCCCCAAGAAGCTCACCTGTTGTGAACCTTGGCTTAGTGGGAGGCTCCTGCACAGACATGGGGAAGGTGGCCGAGGCGGGGGAGGACTGTGCCCGGGACAGGGGCCGGTGTCCCCCAAAGGACACGGGCATGCCGGCCGCCTCCAGCGACGCCTGGTAGTTTCTCAGCTGGTGAATCCGCTGCTGCTCCAGGAGCAGGGCTTGCTGTGGGCAAGAGAAGCAGGCAGTTGCTCAAAGGGCCTTTCCAAAAGGGTTTTTGAGGGCTCTCAGGCCTGGACTCTTTCCCTCACATGCAGCAAAGGAAGGTGTGACATTTCTAGGGCCAAGTCAGGCAGGCACAGCACATGGAGCCCCAGCCCTGAGCCTGGTGTACACTGACAGGGTCACTGGCAGAGGCAGCTCCATCCTCCTGCACAAATCCCTCATCTTCCTCCCCCTGAGCTCCCACCTCACTACACTGGGGAATTTAGCAGTGAAATACTCCAGGCCATGGAATGAATCTAAATCAACGGGCTGCCAGGCCCGAGAGAGAGCTCTTAACTGAACTGGTTCTCTGTGCAGCTCGACTGGCTCCTGGTCAGAAGGGATGGCTATTCCATCCTATTCTCTCTATTTATTCCCTCCTGATTTGAGGTAAAACAGTTGCAGAGGAGATACTATTTTAAAGACTCCTGAGGTGTGACCATGGATTCAGGATTAAGGTGGAGAGGCTGCACTTTCAGAGGAATGGTATCACTGATAATGGTCCATCATCAGCAACACAGAATTAGAGAATCCCAGGATGGTTTAGGCCTTAAAGCTCACCCCTGCCATGGGAAAGGATCCTTTCCCCTATCCCAGGTTGCTCCAAGCCCCACCCCACCTGGCCTTGGACATTTCCAGGGATGATGTGCCCACAGCTTCCCTGAGCAAATGTAGCTCCTAAGTAACATCCTAATGATGTACCTGGAGGACATGGATCAATTCCATTACACTGTGCTCCCTTGTTATTGAATTTATCACCTGCCATCCACAAGCCTCGGGTGCTTTCCCTCAAAAGAGAGCCTGGCTTGAGGCTCCAGGATCTCCAATGCCAAAGCAGGAACACCCTCTACTTGTCCCTTGTTCCCTTACATGCAGACTTTCTCTGGAGAAATTTGTTTTAAATCATTAAACCAAAATACAGTCTCCTGCTGGTGGCTCAGAAATGTTAGGATACACTTTATCTTCCCAAAGAACCGGCCATGGAAGTGTCTCAGTGGCTCAGTAAACATGACTGTGTTTTGTGCAGGTGAGCCAGACTCTCCTCCCTGGGGTTTATCAGCTGGCAGGTGACTCCAGGGAAGGAATCAGCTGATTTTACATTGGGTTCCTGTAACCAGCCAACCCTTGGGAGCTGGCTCCCCTCAGAGTCTCCCCCTTGGAGCAGCAAGGTGACTTCCAAGCCCAAATGCACGTTTCACAACAGGCCAAGTGCCAGACCTGGCGCTCCTCGAGCTCACCTGGCGGAAGAGCAGCTCCTGCTCTGCCTGCCTCTGCCCAGACTCCAGCTCCTGCTGCGGCTCTGCCTCCTCCTCGTCGCTCTCGATGGGCTCCTGCTTGACCTGCACCACGCTGGCCAGCCCTGGGGGCTCCTTCTGGCCCGCGGCTCGCTCGCCGTAGGGCTCCTCCAGCAGCGCCTGGTGCTCCCGCAGCTCCTCCTCCGTCTCCTCGGGGTGGCTCTCGTGCTGCCGCGCCGGCTCCGTGGGCTTGGAGATGATCTGGAAGAACCCCAAACTCGTCAATGAACCGCATCCCACCACGGGGAAAGCTCGCTCTGTTCTCCAGGCTCATGGGAAAGCGCAGATCTGAGTTGTTCTGTCTCGCAATCCAGGCCCGGAACAATCTCAGGGAAAGGTCAGGGCAACCTTGGCATTAAGGGCTCCGAAATCCAGTGTTCCAAGCAATGACACCCCCTTATTTTCCACTTCATTTTCCCTCTGAAGGAATAAGAGCCTCTTGTTCCTGCACGCCTCCAGATGCTGCTCCATTCACAAACCCGAGGAGCAGCCATCGAGATGTTTGGCAATTAAATTCTGAAAGAATACGGGGGACACAAACCCTCCAGCAGGGCTTTTGCTGCCTGTTTGCACAACATCACCTTGAATCACTCCCTGAATTTCATCTGAGAGGCTGAAAAAATCCTTACTCGAAAATCTGCTCTCTTATGGGGTTAAGAGGAAACTCAGGACCTGAAGCTGAGAGCAAACCTCAAGAGCAGCATTGTTCTAACCTGACCTTCCTGGTCAGACACAGTAAACATCTCGGAGAGCAGCTCCTAAACCTAAAGGAACAATTTAATTTTCCCTGTAATTCACTCAGACTTTTTGTAAGTTCTTTGGCAAGATAAAATTCACAGTTCTCCATCTCAGACTGCTTGTGATTTTTATTTGGGATATAAAAAAAACCTCCCAAATGTGACCTGTTTTTAACTCCAGCGTAGGAAAACCAATCTACTTCCTCCCTTTCAAAGAGCTCAGGCTGTCCCTGTTTCACAGGTTTGTAAAGAAACTGCTGCACTTTGAAAGTTGTCAGGGCAAGGTTTAATGAGGATTAGGTCATCGGTATGGAAAGCAATATTGCTTTTAAATCTAATAAAGCTAAATCAAAACACGGTTATCGAACGCATGCAGGAGAAGGGACTATTTGTCAGTAACTTGCTCTTTGAAGAACAGTGGCTCCAACCTGGAATTAAGCCTTTTTCCCTCCCAAAAGCAGGAAGGAAGGCTCTGCCCTATAACCTAAGCAAGGCAGGGGAGCAGGAATGGAGTCAAATCTGGCAAGGGACATGAAGAAAGAAAAGAGGAAGGCTCAGGAGATCCTGGTGCCACTGTTGCATGAGGGAAGGCACCTGGTGGCACATGAGATAGAATTAATGCCTTATTTAAGACCATCCCTCAGGAATCCCAGGACTCTGGCACCAGAGGAAAAGTCTGGAATGAGGAAATCTTGGTGCAGGAATTACCAGGTTTAGGCAATGCTTAAAAGACCTGGATATCCTTAAGTCCATGTGACTCTCATGGGTTGCACTCACAGGTGATGGGACAGGAGGCCATGGGCACAAATTAAAACCCATAAAATTCCTTCTGAACACAATACAACTTTTTTTTTCTTTTCCTGTGAGGGTGGTCAAACACTTGAACAGGTTGTTCAGAGAGGTTCTGGAGCTCCATCTTTGGGAGATCCTTGGGCAACCTGCTCGACGAGGGACACGCAAAGATTCAGGGATCAAAATCCCTCAAGGACTTTTGTGAGGTTCCTCCCGAGCCCTTGCCCCTCTCCTCAATTTCCTTCCTTATAATATACAAACCACATTAAGCTGAAAGATCTTCCACCAATTTTCTTTAAGCCCTCTTATGCTTGATGAATATTATCTGTTTTAAAGATAATTAAATCATCACAAACCACCTGCTGCTTTTTTGGGTTTTTTTTCCCCTGCTTGGATCAAAGGTCTCAAGCTTTTGAACTTAATGCCTTTTGAACTTCTGAACGATACGAGGTAATTGCTGGGAAAAATAACTTGTAATACCTAATGGGAATGAGAGGCACTGTAATTCCATGGAAGTTTTAAATTATTCCTACTCCTTAAAAATGTAAGAATTAAATGACAACCACGATGAAGGTTGAGAAGACCAAGTGGGCAATGCCAAGGACATTTCAGACATTCTGTCTGCAAAGGGCATCTCCTGGTCTGTCACCACTTCCAGCTGCTGCAACCCCGCTCTTAAAGGAAGATTTGGCAGGGAAGACACTTTGTTACCAAAACATTCCATGTAGTACATCGAGGATCTGAATCCCAGGTGCATTCAAACTCTCTAAAAATCTTCCATTTGTGCAGCTTTACGAGCACGTGCTCACACAGTTTACAGGTGGAGGGAATAAAAGAGCGAGGGTCTGGCTGTAATGGTAGCACTGAGAATGCCTATAAATATATCTGAAATAATATGCACAAAGCACCATAAATAAGCCCTCCATCCCTTAATTAGCTCTCTGGCTTTGTCTGCCATGAGGTTGCTCCCCTGTTTTCATACCCAGTGGCCTCTGGCTGTCACAAACTGCCACCATAAACCTCGGGTAAAGGCACTGCCTCTCCAGCCTCAGGCAGATGATAACTTCACTCTGGAATAAATTACAGCTCTCTAGTCACAAGCATTTTTTAGAAGGTTCCAAGCAGCTGGCAAGATTTCTCCCCCACAGCTTTGAAATACAGAGAACAAAAATGTAAAAAAAAAAACCAAAAAACCAGCAAAAAAACCACATAGCAAAGTCAGGTCATAAATATCATAAATACAAGGGAAACCAAAGAGTTCACAATTTTTTTTGTGGATCATTTCATGAGGGGGAAAAAAAGCTGCATTTTCCACTAGTGACATTTCAGCTGGCATTGGATTTATCCAGTAGATGTGATAAACAGGATCACAGAATCACTAAGGTTGGAAAAAACCTCCAAGGCCATCAAATCCAACCTCTGATGGTATGGATTGATGGGCATCACCATGTCCATCAAGCCATACCATCTTTTCCAGGACACCTTTCTCCACAGTGGCAAGTTCCCAGAACAATGAAGATCTTGGAGGTCCTACCAACAGATCAGAGATCCATGAGGAATTCCCAGCAGAAAAAACATGGAATCTCAGGTTGGGCTGGATGAGAATGCAATCCCCATAGGCTGGGAGGCACAGGAGGAAAACCAGAGGAAAAGAGGAGCCAAAAAGTAAAGGAGGATGTCAGCTCAGCCCTGACCACGCCATGATGTGCAGCAGGCAGCAGAACCCTCCCTTTCCTCCCTCTGGAGGTGCAGGATGAACTCAAGGAAGATACAGAACAACTCTGGACAGCTGGAGAAACAGCTCTGATGAAAATGAGGAAAAATAGGAAAAAAAAGAAGGATGATACAGGCTGAACTCATTTGACTCGACACTAATCTTCCTACGTTCCCTTTGGGTCCTAATTTTTAACTTTTGTAGACTAAGGAGAAACAAGAGATGATAAGGAATAATGGGGAGAGGCCTACTTGGGCACCAGCCATGTAGGGAGCTGGCAGAGCCTTCTGCAGCAGCCAAAGCGTACAGAAATCTCTTGATCTGGTTTGTTTGTTTTTTTTTCCCTGAAATGATGGGACAGCAGGGGAAAAACAACTGTCTGAGGAAGCCTCTGTCCTACAGCTGAAAGGACCAGGAGACTGTGGAGCTTCTATGCCTGGAGGAGAGGCAACAACTCACCTGCAAGGCTGGATGGGGCTTGGAGCAAAACTTCTGATATCACAAATCACAGAATCCTTAAGGCTGGAAAAGCCTTCTCAGACCATCGAGTCCAACTGTTCCTCCAGCACTGCCAAACCCACCCCAAACCCTGTCCCCAAGTGCCACACCCACAGGTTGTCTGAACGCTTCCAGGGATGGGGACTCCTCCATTGCCCAGGCAGCCTGTGCCAGTGCAGGAATTTTTTCTGACCTTTTCCAACCTAAACATCTCCTGGCACTTCCCTTTTGAACGGTAAACATGCAAAAAAGGTGGGAAATAGAAGCACAGGCTGATGGTGGAATATCATCTCAATGAGAATCACAGAATGGTTTGGGTTAGAAGGGACCTTAAAGCCCAACCCATTCCACCTTCCACTACCCCAGGCTGCTCCAAACCCCGTCCAACCTGGCCTGGGACACTTCCAGGGATCCAGGGGCAGCCATAGCTACTCCGATGATTATTCTTATTATTTTGACATAAAACAACACATTTTTCCTTAGCTGCTTTCCTGGAAACAGCAAGACTTGTTTTGGCTGCAGTTCTCTCAAAAATTTCATCTGTTGCAGACACCTAACAGGGAACATTTGGGGCCAAAATCTCAAAGTTTGGAAGAATCAGAAGGAATTAAGAAAAGCCTGATTTATGAGTACATAAATATATCAAATACTTCAGGGGCATTATTGACAGGAAATCTGCAAATAAAAAAAAATTAACAGGCAGTGCTATCAGTCCTGTTAATAATTAAATAATCTTTTATTTTATTTTTAGTCCTGCCCTTAACTTTCCTACACACACGAGAGTCCTAAAATATCCCCACATCTGGGAAAAGTCTTTTCCCATGTCAGCACTTGGATGCTATCCCACGGGATAAATCCGCCACACGCACGCTGCGCTAGCACCAAAGTGATTTTAACTCATGACTCCTATAAATCAAACACAGAGAAATCAGTTTAATTAAACCCTCTCTAACTGATTTGGCTGTAGAGAGCGATGGACAAAGCTGGAATTCAGAGAGCTCCAGTGGCTCTCCAGCTCCTGGGAGGTCCAGGAGAAAATCTGAATAAGCTCAGCACATACATCACAGCCAAGGCTTTGGAAAAGCTTTAAAAACCTTCATGCAAAAAATCCCCCCAGCTGACACTTCCCTGAACAAAGACCCCAACTCGCTGCCCTGTACCCCAAGGCCCTGGTCCTGAGGAGAGTTTGGAGGGGGGGTGGAGATGGGATCCCAGTGGAGCAGCAGCTCCCCAGGGCCCCGTGTGCAGGGCTGAGCCAGGCCAGGGCTGGCACCCACGGTGGCAGCGCTCCAGGAGGACAGCATTGACGTCAGTGACTTGTGTAATCACTCTGCCTCAGCCCCGGCCCATAAACAAGGGTTTGGGGGTGGTGTGGGGGGGGGGTTGTGGCTTCTTTCACTTTTTGATCCAGCCCTTGGTGGTTGTGTTTTCTCGCAGGACTGGAACGGTGGAAATATCTGGAGAAACCTCTGCCACTGTAAATGACACAGCAGCGATCTGAGCCTGCCATGGGCTCGTCCTGAGCCCCAGACCTGCTGCTGGAATCACTGCTGTCCTAAGGAAAGCCTGCACAGGAACTCCTTGGGAGGAGGGCTTAGAAAGCCTCAAAACAGTACAAGTCCCAGAGGGGTTTGGGTGGGAAGGGATCTTAGGGATGATGCAGTTCCACTCCCTGCTGTGGCCAGGGACAGCTTCCACTGTCCCCATTTGCTCCAAACCCTGCCCAGCCTGGTCTTCGACACTTCCAGGGATCCAGGGGCAGCCACAGCTGCTCTGGGCACCCTGTGCCAGGGCCTGCCCACCCTCCCAGGGAACAATTCCTTCCCAATATCCCATCTGTCCCTGCCCTCTGGCAGTGGGAAGCCATTCACTGTGTCCTGTCCCTCCATGCCTTGTCCCCAGTCCCTCTCCAGCTCTCCTGGAGCCCCTCTTGGCCCTAGCAGGGGCTCTGAGGTCTCCTTGGAGCTTTCTCTTCTCCAGATGAACAGCCCTAAGTCTCTCAGCCTTTCAGCAAACGTTTCAGTAAATGTGAATAACTTCCCTCACAAATACATCCTGGTGTTGTCATGCCTGAGAGAGGTCCAGGGATGAGAGGCACAGGGAAGTTGGAGGCAGAGCCCATAAACACACCTGCACTAGAGACCCTGAAATCACGCGCCTGAAGATGCACTGGATGGAAAAAAAGCATTGAAAGCTTCGTGCCTACCTTGTTGATGTGCAGCTGCTGCTGCTGGAATTGCTGTTTGTGTTTCTCCAGGAACTGCTGGTGCTGCTGCTGGATCACCAGCTGCTGGAGGGCCTGGGCATTCTGGGGCAGGGGAGCAGACTGGGTGCGCCCGAGCGGGCGGTGCTGCCGCAGCTTGTGGATCGAAGGGGAGACCCTCTCTCCACCCACCAGGGGCTGTGCGTGCAGGGGCAGTCCTGAAAGATACCAGTCTGAAGATAATATGGAGGAAAAAACAGCAGAGGAGAAACAAAAGGAAGAAGAAAGGAAGGGAGAAAATGGCTGTTGAGTAATGCTGACGGTGACAGTGATACCACGTCAAACCCAGCCACCTCGCCATCTACAGCTGGAGCTGCCTTGAGAGAGAGCAGATAAATTAATCACCACTGCACAGAGCAGTGCTTTGCTTGGTTTGAGTTCTGTGTCTGCTTGGTGGCTCAGAGACCCTCTGGAAACATCCCTTTTCTTGAAACACCTTACTGACCCTTCTGTCACTACCCAAGACCACAGTGGTCTGGAGAAGTTTAAACCTCACAGCTCGCCTTAGTTTAGGGACTGATCCCAGGTTCAATTCTGAACCAGCAGCCTCCCTAGCAGGGCTAGGCTGCAATCACTCCTGGACAAAAAGCCCTCTGCTCTCCTCAGGCTTTGCTTTAGGAGAGGGAGAAGCTGCCCAGAAGTCTGCAGCCAGCTGGATGCTGAGGATTGGAAACACCTTGGCATTTGTGTCCCAGGATGTGACCTCCTCTCCCACCAGTTCACAGAACTGCCCTACGTGGAAGAAGCTGACTCATGTGAAAACCTCTTTTCTCAGAAGACTTAGAGTTTCTCCCACTCTCTGCTTCTTCTGAAAGGGTACCTGATTTTATAAATGCATGTCTCTGCAGATGTTGGTGTGTATGCACACAGGTCTACGTATGAATACACGGATAATTGGGAAAGATGTGCTCGTCTCCCTGAGAGCACAGCTCCTCCTCCCAAAAGTTCAGAGATCCTGGAATGGTTGGGTTTGGGAGGGACCTTAAAACTCATCTCATTACACCCCCTGCCATGGGCAGGGACACCTTCCACCAAGGTTGCTCCAAGCCCTGAGTATGTTCCATTAGGAATAAGGAACATCAGGACGTGCCACAGCATGAAGGATACTACCCAGAGCAACCATTTCCAAGAGGAATGGCACAGCTAAGGAATTCTAGCTTCCCAAACCGGCCATGCCCAGAGAGAGACACCATGGCTGGATAATTCTGCAGCTGTCAGGGGACTATCTCCAGAGCTCCAGGCTCTCCCACAGAACCAGAATAAACTCCACTTCGTTTCCAAGGAACTCCCAAATATTAGCTACAGCTTGGCAGACGGTGCTCTCAGGGCTTTGGGGACCATGTGTGAGCTCATTGCCTCTCAGCTGCTGCCTCTGGAACGTGTGTTTCTCCCTGTTTCTGTGTCCTGACTCTTTCTCCTGAGTGTTGGGTTGCAACACACGCTGTACTTGCTCAGAAAGCACCGCACGGAGCAGGTGGAGTAGAAGGAATTTGCTTGGAAGCAAACACAGTGTGCTAGGAATTGAGGGAAGCAAACACCACACTTCTCTGCATTAGATATCCCCATATCTCTGTGCTCTCGAGCTTATCCCAATCCCAAGGATATTCCTGGGGTTTGGAAGTACAACCAGCCACGAGCTGCAATGCTGCAGGGGCTGAAGTTCCCAAGAACTTCCATTAGAAACGGAAGGAAGGGAAGGAAAACCAACACATCAGTAACTGAAGCAGAACATCCTTTGTCCCAGCACCACACACAGGAAACCAGGAATGCATCCCAGTGGGAATTATTGCTTTGAATCCAGCCTATTTATAGCCACACGCCTTCCCACAGGTAGTTCATTCTGGAAACCCAGCACCGGGAGTGACTCACGGCAATTAACATCCTGGGAAGGGAACACAAACAAATACAATCTGCTGGGAGGCAGATGATTTTGCCACAGTTTTGCGATTTATATTAATGATGGAAAGGAAGTGTTTTAACCTGTGATTTTCTAAGTGCATGCCTCTCATACTTTCATGGAACAGAAACCATCCATGGCAAGCAGGAATCATTAAGACGCAATGTTTTTGCCCTCACTTTGATCTGAGCTGGTCAGAACTCTTAACAAATAGAGTTTTTGACTATCACCAACCAACTTCTGCTGTCCTGATGGAATAACAGTATTTATTTCCATCTCATCAAAACAAAGTGGGAGACCTGACTTTGTAAAAATCATCACTAATCAATGAATCAACAAGCAAAGGTTTTATGTTCTACCTGCAGGGTGTAGAGGAGATGAAGGACCTAGAGGCTGCCTTGACAATAACCCAACAGATCCCTTCTGGCTTCCTCTCTTTTCCAGCTGCTGGAGTGCTGCCCACGGAGCACTCACCTGTGACCAGGGGTGTTTGTGCAGTTGGCTGTTCCAGTAAGACCATGTGCTGCAGGAGAGGGTTGTGTGCAGTTCCCCCATCCCTCTCTAACGCTGTAGTGCTCAGGTAGGGAGTGAGGTGAGTGCCAGGGAATAGGGAGATCCGCTGCTGCAAGGTTGGGATTGCCAGCCTCTCGGCGTCCTGCTGCGCTTGTCCTGCCTGCAAACGCAGCACGGGGGGTTAAGAGGCATCCCAGGAGCCAAGCCCAGCCCCACTGACATCCTGC
>VZTB01016921.1:244893-260449 GCA_013397245.1 Thryothorus ludovicianus | reverse complement strand
CCCATCCCAGCCCCACTGACATCCCAGAGGCTGACCCCAGCCCCACTGACATCCCAGAGCCCCATCCCAGCCCCACTGACATCCCAGAGGCTGACCCCAGCCCCACTGCCATCCCAGAGCCCCATCCCAGCCCCACTCACGCTGGAAGGGCCGGTGGCAGGCAGTCCCAGGGTGATGTTGGGCAGGGAGGGTGAGGTGTAGAGCGGGAGCTGCGTCACGGAGCCCTCGCGGTTCACGAGCCTGTGAGCCAGGCTGGTCTGGAAACGAGAGGGACAATGGGGCCCTGGTGAGAGCCCATCCACAGAGCCCGCCAGGGCTTGGCTTTCACCGGGACAAGGCAGCAGGAGGAGACACAGAGTCTCCAGAACTGCACAGACACCCCAACAATCCCACCCTGGGCATCCCTGAGAGCGTTGTCCTGGAGCTCTGGCAGCCTCGGGGCCGTGCCCATTCCCTGGGGAGCCTGGGCAGTGCCCAACATCCTCTGGGGAAGAACCTTTCCCTAAAATCCAACCTAAACCTCCCCTGCAACAGCTACGTGCTGCTCCCCTGGTACTTGTCCTTCTCAAGCATTTGCCCTTTTTAAAGGTAAAACAGATTATCTTAGGGAAAAAAAAAAAAGCTTTACAATTGGTGTTTTTCTCTTTAGCAAATAACAGACAATTTATGTTATTTACTAGTGTGTGTTAGCATAAATCAGACTTCAAGATCTCATCCAAAAGCCTCAAGGTTGCATTTATGGAGCTATTTCCTGATTTTCAGGGTGAAATACAAGATTTGCTCAGTTATCTTACAGGCATTTGAAGCAAGAACACTTTAGCAAAAATACCTTTAATTTCTAAACAAGACCAATTTGAAATACGCACTAGAAAACCCATTATAAAAATTACAATAAAGTGCCTGACTTTCCTGTTTAAAACCAGCATTCTGATCACCCTGAGGTCTCTGCGGATGATTTTCCAATGTAAATAGAGTTTAGACTTCAAGAAGACTTCTACAGAAGTTGGTAAAACTCAGGTGCTGCAGTGAAAAAGAGGATTTTAACTCAATATCCTATTATGGGGCAATCTCTACCTAAGTCGTGGCTGTCCCATCCCTGGAATGGTTCAAGGCAAGGTTATTCCACTCCCTGCCATGGGCAGGGACACCTTCCACTATCCCCTGGTGCTCCAAACCCAAAATCCAGCCTGACCAGGGACACTTCCAGGGATGAGGCTGCCACAGCTTCTCTGGGCAGTGTGAGCCTTTTTTTTAACAGACTCATTGCAAAAATAAACTTCATTTTTCTCTATAATCTAAAGTGACTCTCCATGTGATTATTTGTACCCACACATTTCTTCTTCCAAGTGATTTTTGAGCACTCCTGGCAATTTTAATTTAAATTACACAATGTCAGCCTGCCATTGAAAATAAGATACTTATTGTCAGCAGAGGAATGAAATATTTTACTGATATCATAAATGAAACAAAACTACATCCATTTTCCCTTTGAACAATCAATACTCTGGAGTTGTGCCTCAAAGTCTCTCCTGGGGATTTGATATAGAAAATAGAGGAGAGCAGCTTGATGCTGTCAGCATATGGGATTTGGCAGCAATATCACCACTTTAAACACACAGCTCACATCTCTGGGCTGTGCACAAACAGGCCTGAATTGCACACAGCCATTTCTGAATGCACAGTCTGCAGCTGTACCCAAGGAATTTTTACAGGCTTGTACCAACTGCAAGGGCAGTGAATATTGTGTGCCTTTCAGAGAGGGAAAAACCTTTTAAAACAGCATTTCAAAATAGAAAGTGTTTGTTTTAAAGGAGGCAGGGCTGCAGTCTTTCCCCACTCAAATGATGAACTTGGGCACCATCCTCCAATATACTAGCTGCATGCAACAAACTAAGCAGCAGTGAGATATACTTCTCATTTAAAATAAAACGTGAAGCTAAGAATGAAACACAACATTATCTTTTCAGAAACACTCAAATACTTCCAAACATTTAATGGTGGGAACATGGGAAATCCCGGTCCATTGGTACTAAAGGAATCTCCAACACTTGAGCTCCCAGGTCACACAACTCCTCCTGAAGAAGATTTTAAAGATACCAAACTCCACTTATTTTTTCCCAAACATAGGCCAATGGGTGAGTTGGGATCACATGACATGAATGCTGAAATAAAATGCAGAGTTGTTTTTCTTTGGGAAAGGCTTGGGCAGGATGGGGGTCTTTTTCCCAAATCATTTGTGCTGCTCACACCTCAGCCTAAGTCATAAAATTGCTGCATTGCAGGCAGTTTCTTGTGGTCAGTTTACCTTTGATTAGATGTTGGTGGTCTAATCCCAGATGATCAGCTCTAATTATTAAGGTGAAAAATCAAATGGATGAGGAGGATGCTCCTGCTTCACATCCACCTGCATGAGCTCATCCTGACTTCATGGAATGGTTTGGGCTGGAAGGGACCTTAAAGACCACCTGATTCCAATCCCCTGCAGGGACTTCTGGGAAGCTGCCTGTTCTGTCTATGTCACAAAAAAGCTGTCAAATCAGTTTTTCCATCAGCAGCAACTGGGAATTTGCAGTTTGCTAAGGACAGGCAAGACTGACAGCTCCTGGATCAGCAAAACCAAAACTCACTGCTCATCCTCCTGGGGCAAGTGAAGCCTCCATCACCCACTATCTTAACCCTCACACTAATTACCTAAGTCTGGAAGGTTTACTACAGACTAGAGTGGCTGGAACATGTGCTGGATCATTTGGCAAGGCAGAGGGTGGAGAAGGAGGCATGTTCCCCATATTAAATACTGTTACACTACATTAGAAATAAAAATAAAGTGCAAATCTGTACAAAACTAGAAAGCAGTAAGGACTGACATTTCCACCATCAGAAGGCCTTTTCAGTTCTAAAGGAATATTTGTGGAGAACAAGCTCCAGGCTGTTTTTGGAGCCCTGGTGTTAAGACAGACTCTATTCATGGGGAGAACAGCTAATGGGAAGCTGGATAAAAAGAAATGCACCAGTAACATCAGACAACCACACTGGTTTTCTACAGGCACAGTTTATAGTGGGAGCCAGTTGACACGGCCCAGACCCCTTGGAAAAGCTTGGCTCCAGGACTGCTGAACACAGGAGCTGCTGTGCTCAATCCAATCCCACCTCACCCAGGCCAACACCCTGCCCTGGGTATCCAGAGAGGCCTCAAGTGATGGTGAAAGTTTATGGGATTATAATCCAGCACATGGCACCAAGTTTTCAGGTCCCCAGACAAGGAGGAAAATGCATTCCCTTTAATCTGGTTATGGTCTGGTCATATTTAGACCAGAGCACACAATAAATCCACCCTATATACAGGAATAAATTCTCCAAACTTTAAAATACTTGCATTTGACCTTGCTGAATCCCTTTATTTTTACTTTCTCCTTACTACAAAACCACTGCAAGTTACCACAAGCTGCCTGTGAGCTGGTTCAAACCAGATTTAATAAACAGATAAGGCATCCTGTCAGCCCAGGCTGAGGGGTAATTCCCTAAGTCTGCTCCAAGTCACAAGTTGGGGTTTTCCTTTCGTGTGTTTAGTCCTCAAGCTCTCCCAAAGCTGATGGCTGTTAAAAACCAGAGGGAAGGAGGGCTCTGTACCTCTGCTTGGATACTCGTGACTGATCCCGCAATTCCATTCTCAGTGCTGATGTTGTTGGAGCTGTTGTTTGGAGAGCTGGGACCAGATCCAGGAGCACTGTTGCATGCAGAGTCTGAAAAACACATCCAAAACCAAGTTTTAACATTAGAAACCATCTCTGTGATGGTATTTAGACAGATAACAACCCCTCAAGTTTTGTTTTGGATGAAAGCAGCCCTCCTCCTCCCCTTCTTCCCCCAAAATCTTCCCAGGGCTCTTAAAATACCAACAAACACTTTCAGATGGTTTACCCAAGTACCTACTCAGCATATTTAAGTCTTCTCCCTATGGGGATTTCTTTTAGAGTACATTAATAACTTGAAATACAATTGAAAGATAATAAAAGGTATGGAAGGTTTGAAGAGGTCAGGTTGGAGGATGTTGGAGCTGTCCCACTTCATTTTTCTGGAAGTGCCTCTCTCATCCTCTTTCTCTCTAACCCTAAAGACATCTCCTTTCATCAGACCTCCCTCAGAAGGTTTCTCATCTGCTGTGTAGCACAGCTGCCAGGGTTACTCCTTTTATTTGGGAAGGTTAATAACATTCAAACCTTTTCTTTTGAACTCTTCCTCATCATCTCAAGTATTTGCAGCAGGAGAATCTCCCAGCAGCTGCAGTGGCTCAGGCTGCAGCAGGCTCTTCACTGCTCCAGGAGGAATAAAAGCTGATTTTTACAAGGGCCTGGAGGGACAGGACAGGGGGAATGGCTTCCCACTGCCAGAGGGCAGGCTTAGAGGGAATTGTAGGAAAGAATTCTTCTCTGTGAGGGTGGGGAGGCCCTGTCTCTAGAAGTGCTCAAAGCCAAGTTGGAGCAACCTGGTCAAGTGGAAGGTGTCCCACCAGAACCCCCTGCATTCTTCAGGGATTAAACATAATTTCTACTCCCCAAAGTGGGACTGTTTTTAAAACTTATTTTCCATTTAAAAGTCCACTCTTATCATGACAACTCAGATACTTTTATAACAGGCTCCAGTCTGGCTTCTTGAACCACATCCATGCCAGTGAAAAATGGGAGCTCCAACTGCCCTTCCTGAAGTCATTGCAGGGAAAAACGGTCAGCCAGCAGAGGCTGATTTATCTCAGGAGCCATATGCCATATAGCATTGTACGAGTGAAGGAAATTGGATTTTCATTTCTGAAAGGCTGTCAGAACTCAGAAAGTGTTTGGAAAATGCTCTCTGCCCCAGACTGGGATTTTTGGGGTGTCCTGTGCAGGTCTAGGGTTGGACTGGATTATCCTTGTATGTGCCTTATGATTGCACAATTTCTGGCTTTTGAAACCCTCCTTCCCCTTTGCAAACAGAGAGGCTCTGACACAGAGAAGTGGTGAGGCACTCCAGGGTCTCCCAAACCTACCTCGATGCCTAAAGGGAGATCACTTTGAATTTGAAGGAGTGATGATCATGTGCCTCGGAGCAAGACAAGCCTGACAAAGCTGCCACGGGTGGTACTTACACACAGACATCCCTAGATGGTGCTAGGAATTAACTTTATGGTAATCTCATCATGTTTTTACTGTGATCCCACTTGCTTTGGTCCTGGAAGGACAGGACGTTTCAACAAGAAACCGTCAGTTGAGTAGTCAAAAAGAAGTTTTATACAGATATATGTACGGATAAAAGCCCTGGGTCAAGAACCTTTTCCTACTTTCCATCCTAACTGACAAAGCTCCGGGCATGTCCCTGGTCACAAGGAGCCAAGGTGGGAGCTGTGGATGGGGACAAGGCCTGACCTCAGCCTCCCCCAGGCTGCACAATTCCAGTGCCCTCAGCTTGGTTTCGAAGCATACGAAGGAGACAGGAATGCACTTTGGGAAAGGAGAAGGGGGCAAAGAGCTGAGGAATTGTCCCTTACCTGCCGTACCTGTGACGTCCAGCGGGCGCTTCTTGAGCGCGGTCACCACGGGCCCGTCCTTCCTGCGCAGGAGGGGACTGCTCCTCCTCTCTGCCACCTTCTGCTTTAGCCTGGAGCGCAGCTTCAGGTTGGGTTCAGAGGCTGGCCAGGAAAAGGAAACAGCGTTAGGAGTGTCCCAGCAGCATTTTACTCAGCCTGCAGTTGGGTTGGGTTGGGTTGAGTTGGGCTGAATTGAGTTGGCTGCAGTCGAACATTTGCTGGAGGCTAAATTAAATTAAGTCATTTGCTAACAAATATTTCGAGCACAGATTTTTAATATAACAAACAGGTCCCAGCCCATGCAACGTCTGGATTCAACAACAACAACAGGCATTTGAATTAAAAATGTAATAATCACCCTGCAAAGTCTTCTCTGAATGAAGACACAGACTGGGATTAGTGCAGAGTTTCCCACCTCTGCCCAACTTGCTCCCAGCCCAGTGGCAAATCAGTTCATGGGATCCAGGGAATGAGCAGAGGAATGGCTGAGCCAGCTGCAGTTGGTAATCCCTGATGTGCTGCTGGAAGAGGCAGCTCCACACCCTTGGAGTCACCCGACCCCAGGGTGAGCTGGCTGAGAGAGGGACGCCAGGGCAGGGGGGGAAATACCAAAATCAAACCCCATAAGCAAACCATGTGATTGTCTCCCTGCTGGTTCCCTGTGTCACCTGGAGCCAGTGTCAACTCAAGGGATGACATGAGAGTGTGGCCAAGGAAACTCAATGCCAGAGAGGAGGGCATTGGTTTGTCTGGGAAGCAGCCTGGGGTTCCATCATAGCCCCACAGTTCAACCCTATCCAACAGCACATCAGACACCTGGGGAGTTCCAGACTGCCCAGGGCAGGTGAAGATGCATTTCCTGTGGCCACAACCTTGTGTACACCACGCTCTTGAGAGACTGTCCAAAACCCAAATCCTGAGATCCCCAAAACAGAGGCAGAACTCCTGAGAAGCCCCAGTGCCCCTGGGGCCAGCACAGCCGGTGACAGCGCACGCACTGTCGAGTCTCCATCAGGGCCATGAAGCTCTAATTCAAGACTTCCTGCAAGATGATTTCCTCTGGGAGCTTTTTGATCTCCTGAGCCCGAGTGAAATACCTGCTGTGGGGTTTGAGGGCTCCTGCCAGAGCTGAGTTAACCAGCCCCATCCTTTCCCTTCCTCAATAACTCTGCTGCTTAATCCCTTTGAACCAGCAAATCCTGTGCTCACACCGTTACCAACCAACACACTCCAGGGCCAATGATCTGTACTTCTTTAGAAGAATTAAAACAGGGTTTACAAACTTATTTGAATTAACTCAGTCTTGGCTGCAGCCATATTTCCCTTGACCACCAGGTCACATCAAAGATCAAGACTGTCGACATTAATTGCAGGGCTCAAAAAATCAGAAGGCTGATGAATTCAGGATCAAACGCTTCAAGTTAAGCCATCAACATAGTGCTTTGATGGAATTTTGGGGAGAAAAAAAAAAAAAAGAAGAGCTTTTTCATTAATGTTTTGGACAGAAAAACGCCAGCAAGAGATAAAGGGAGCACTAAGAAAAAAAAGTGCTTCCTCAAGATGATGCTTTAAATGCTGAATGAAGTGCATTGGCAAGGGGGGAATTATCTTAGAGAGAGAGAATTTGCATATGAAATGGCAGGGGACTGAATGCAAATCTGCTCCTAGGGCAGTATTAAAGACTGGACCAGTCCAAACACAAGCTCCAAGCAGCAACTTCTCTGAGTTCTCTTGGAAAAAGAAGTTGATTTATGATTTTAAAAGCAGTGTTTGGGTACACACCTCATCCCACATCCTTACATTCCCAGCTTTAATTTGGCCCATTTTGAATATTAATAGCTGCCTGGATGCCAGACTCATGGGTGGAAGGAGATGATCTTTAAGGTCCTTTCCAACAAAACCACTCTGGGAGTCTGTGGAAGAGGAAGGTGCCCCAGCTGAATGCTGATACATCCATTTTAAATCAAGGAAATCTAAGCCTATGCCACAGCTGTTGGAAGGATATGTCCTCTGACAAAGGAAAACATGGCAATAAAAACTGCCTTTCAGCCCAAATTTTATTCCTGGTGTTCAGTTGAGGATGGTTTCCATCGGGAACACACAATTAATTAGGTGGTTTTCAAATACGGAGAAGGAATCGGTTTGAAAGACCTTAAAAATGGGCAGGGAAACGAAAGATTTGGGGTCACAGATTACCTAACACACCCCATATTTAAAGTCACAATAAAAACCTCCTTCCATATAATGAAGAGATGAACAAACATAGAAAATGACAGCCTTAAAAGAGAAAATACCTCCAGTGTAAGTGATTGTCAAAGCAACGTACTGGAATTTGTCAGATTAAACTATTTTAAGGCAAAATCGCTCTGTGTTTTTCCCTTCTGCTAGGGGATCAAGTTTTGAAACACCAAAAGGTCTATTTAAAGCCCTGCTCTGATTTTGTTGTTTATCCCTCAGATATAATCCCAAATCTAACATGGCATCAGGACCTCAGAGAGCATAATCCCTGCACGGATTTAATTGGGTGCTCCAGACGCCAAAGAAGGTGAATTAAAATTCACCACAGGCAGTGCAGCACAGCCTCAAACTCACAGAATTTACATAAAACCTATTATATAGTAAAACTTGGGCTTGTTCAGATGGTTTTTAAACTGTTACATAATAAAAATATTTTTGAGCTGCAGAAAGCTGCCTTTCACAAGTGTAAAAGAGGAATTTAAACAACATAGAAGCATCAATACTTGATGGTCAATGCAGGTTCAATGCTGCTTCAGGAACACCAATTCCACTGGAAATCTCCCCAAATTCACCCTGCCAGGCAATATGCCCAAACAAAGCCTTGCTAACTGGAGTAAATTTAAAAACTGGAGACTAAACTACCAAACCTAAGTTAAAAAATTACTGCCTCTCTCCATCTCCAGGTGAAATATTTAAAACGAATGCCATAAAATTATCAAAATTCCCCTCCAGCAAACAAATGAAGCCCATGCCCAAATCTGAGTCTGCTCCCACAAAGCCAGTGGGATTTCTTAAGCACTGACATACTTAATTTGGCCTACAATAAGGATTTATACAAAGAATATTTTGTTTTTTTCAGAGCAAATTAATAACCAGAACATAAGGCAAAGCTTCCCTGGTTTTCACAGGCTCCAACTCAATTTACCCCTCTTATATGACACTGAGTGCAGCAGGACTCATGTAATCCAATTCTCCCAACATTTATGTCATTCACATTGTTTTTTCCTACAATTGCAGCCTCTAAGTTGCTGAACTAATTGGACATTAAGTCTGTGGAAGCCAAAACCCCACCAAGTCCTGGGCAGAGTTTGCCCTGCTCCCACTGCCTGTCCACATTTGTGGAATAAAAGCAAACAGTGCAGCACAAAATCCCTGCTCCCAGTCCTTGAACATCTTCATTTCAGCAGGTGGGGACTGGAAAGGGATGTTGTTCATTTATTATTAATATTTTAATTTTTTTTTTTAAGTTTCAGACTAAGCTTTACTAGTCAAGCAAAAGCCAACAAAATTTTCTTGTCTCCCTTCTACATCTATGAGAAAACTCCATGAGGAAAGGGAGCAGAAGGATGGAAAGGGTTAGATGGGATACTGGGATGGAGTTCTTCCCTGGGAGGGTGGGCAGGCCCTGGCACAGGGTGCCCAGAGCAGCTGTGGCTGCCCCTGGATCCCTGGAAGTGTCCCAGGCCAGGCTGGAAGCTGGGGCTTGGAGCAGCCTGGGACAGTGGAAGATGTCCCTGCCCATGGCAGGGGGGTGGACTGGGATGGACTTTGAGGTTCCCTCCAACCCAGTCCTGGGATTCCATGAACAGTGCAGGCCCCTGGCAGCCCCTGGGAAGCAGAGATGGAGCTGGGAGGACCAGGGAGGAAGAGGGTGAGTTCCCTGAGTGACTGGGATCCCCCAAAGGTGACACTAAACTCCAAGGCTTTGTTTGGTCTCGTGCTGGAAGGGGTTTCTCTTTTGGTGCAATTCCACAATCATTAAAGCTGGACAAGACCTCTGAGATGACCAAGCCCAACCATCAATCCAGCACCATCACAAACCATGACCCCCAGTGCCACATCCCATTTTTTGAATGCTTCCAGGGACGCTGATTCCACCACTGCAGCCTGTTCCAGTGCCTGACCACTCTTCCAGTGAAGCAATCTTCCCCAATATCCAAGCTAAGTGTTATTTTTGGATCAGACAGACTGCCATCCTCCACTTGGAGCAGTACAGGGCACTTCCAGCAGGGATTTCTCTGGGGGTCAGGGCCTCCTCTCAGTGCGTGGGTCTGTGGGAAGCCAAGCTTCCAACCATGCTGGCTGCATGGTGGGTGGGAAGGCAGAGATGCTCTCTAACTGGAGTGACACTCCATGCCACACAGAGCTCCAGGATTTCCTCTGGATTATACTCCCACATTACACCAGGGTTTCTGATTAGTCTATTTTCTTCCAGACAGCCTTTTGTCCTAAAATAAACCACTCCAAACACTCCAATAATCCGAATCAGCTCAGAGGGACATTATGCTTTTCTTGACAAGTGCAGCATTATAATTGTTGACAGATTCTTTCATTTTCCTTTTCATTTCTTTCTAAACACAACAAGTTCACACCAATTTCACCTGCTTAGCTGCAAATAATACCCAAAGAACTCCAGTTTTCTGCAATGCTACCAACAGCATCACGGGATGCTGGATCCTTTCCTCTCTCAGGCTTATCTCTTTTGCATGGAAAAAGAATCATGGAGTCACAGAATCATATAGGTTGGAAAAGCCCTCTAAGATCGTCGAGTCCAAGAGGAAAAGTATGTTAAGAAATGAAATAATTCCCTTTAAATCTGCATGATGGTCGTGGTGTCAGCTTTCTAAATAACAGCATATTCTAATACATCCACTGCTTGAATTTCAGAAAGCAGGGAATGCCATCAATAATCTTGTTTCTGGGGAAAAAACGAGGACAGGATACCTTGGAAATGCAAAACTGAAGAGCTCTGCTAAAACCCACTTCAGCAGCTCCAAGGAAGGTGTTGACAAACAAGTCTTAGGATTATCAAAACAGGCTGCCCCAGATCAGAGTCTAAAATCACTCCACAAGGATTCTCTCAAGAATTTCCTTAGAGGACCCCCGTGTAGCACATAATGAATATTATTAAATTTGGGAGACACCAACCTTGATGTGTGAGCGGAAAAGGTCACTTAGAATTTCCCCTCTCAAAAGTTGTCAATAAAACTCCAACACTAAATCCTACACAGAAAAAAGGCAACTCCCCAAAAGGGGAAATAAAAATCCTTGTGCTAATCCAGGTATTTAACAGCAAAGGCAGGAGCAGCACCAACCAAACTAATCTTAGTTCAGTGAAAAAAAAGGAAAAGCCCCAAAGTGCTTGGAGACAGGGAGCAGAGTGAAATCAATCCCCCAACAGGCTAAGAACAGGATTCAAGCAATTAGTAACTGCACCAGGAAAACAATTTCACACAGAAACCAAATAGCCAAGAAAGTGGAACATAATTTAGGAAAACAAATCAGAGAGAGTTGGATTTCAGGGCACGGAAAGCATCGGGAGCACACTGCAGGACCTGACTGTTCCCCCTGCTGAAGGCTTTCAAGCACTCTGAAGGGATCATTCCTGCACATCCTCCCTCTCCCACAACCAGTGACCATCAGGGTGCTTGACATAAGAGGAAAGACACAGAGTATTGCTAACGTGCAGGGAAATGGCAAATCTGATGAAATCATGGAATGGTTTGGGCTGGGAGGGACCTTAAAGCTTGTCTTGTTCCAACCCCTTACCATGGGCAGGGACACCTTCCACCATTCCAGTGCTCCAAGCCCTGTCCAATCTGGCCTAGAACACTTCCAGGGACGGGAAACATTTATTCTTCCCAAAAATGTCTCAACCTGCAGGACATGCTCCCATCTCTGCAGACTGGGAGAAAGGATAATTCCAACTGCCTTCCCACCACTCCCTAAGCTGCCCTCTCCCCAGCAACGGTGCTGGTTGGATTCCAGCCCTGGTAATCAGAGCTGGATTGTGATGGGCTCTGTTATTTGAGCTGCAAATATTTAATCAAATTTAATAAAATTGGACTACACGATATGGTGGTTTTAAATTACCAACACAAAGCCAGAGCGTTGCCTGGTGCCAAAAATCTGAAAAGCTCACCCGTAATAAAGAACTTTATTTAGGATGGGCTCCAGCCTTCCCTGCCTTTTGTTTACACCAGACTGTTCAGGAGCCTTTCTTCTCCAAGCAACTTAACATTCTTGGCACTGGGAATTCTGCAGGATATTGCTGTGCCAGAGCCTGACGTGCTGTTGCGTTGAAAGGAAAATAAAAGAAAACAATGAAAAAAAAGAAAAATTCTCCCCTGAACCTTTCAAAAGTGAACTCATTTGTATCCCAGACCAGTGCCCAGGAGATTAATGCTGGTGCCCAAACAGAACAAGCGCCAGCGTTCTGGAAAACCAAAATCAGCTGAAGGTCCTCCTGCTGGAAAACAGCAATGGGTTTGGTGGCTGCCACTCTTTAATAATGTGATTAGCTCCTTCATTTATCATCCTTAATTCCCCCTGTCTGACAGCAGGAGTTCATTCAGCAGGAGCTTTGGTGAGATCCCAGTTAGGGAAGTGGCACAGGGGTGAGATGTGCAGATGTCTTCCTTCTTCTGCAGGAATTCCCTTCCAGGGCACTGGGAGCAAGAAGGGCAATTGCTGCTCAAAGCCAACCTGACAAGGTGCCCTGAGGTGACGAGCCAGGCAGGTTTGGGAGCCTGTCAAAGCCCATTTTTACTGCAGGAATGCTAACAGGGTAGGAACGGATCACCTGGCATCACAAGGCATAGGAAAGAGCTAAAAATCTCCTGGAATCAGGCTGCCCACAGGCCCTAAGCAATGGGTTTGGTGCCAAGGGATGCTTCCCTGCATGGAAACACTGTGATTCCCCAGAAAAGCCTGGAAGCTCTCCCATTACCCAGGAGCAGAGAAGAGAGGATGCCCTATCCTTAGCAAACCCAGTTTTCTAAGATTGGCTTTTGGAGTCCTCCAGAAGGGCACAGTCAAAAGTACCATCCCCAAAGCCACAGGGGCACCTTTCCCAGGGAAAACTCACATCTTGGAGCCAATTTTTGACTGGGTTCCTCTGCAGTTGAAGTGCTTGTTACTTGTCAAGCAACCAACCCAAGGGGGAAGAGAAACATCTGCACAGATGGGAATCCTCCCAGCAGGGCAGGTGCTATGGTTCCTAGCAAGAAATTCCCAAAAGGGGAAAATTTCTTCACTGAAAGGCTGGTCAGGCATTGGAACAGACTGTCCAGGGCAGTAGTGGAGCCCCTATTCCTGGAAGTATTTAAAAAACCTGTGGATGTGGCACCTGGGGCCATGGGTTAGAGGCAGCCTCGGCAGCAATGGCTGAAGGTTGGATGACCTTAGAGGGCTTTTCCAACCTTAAGGATTGTGTGATCTTTCCAGAGAAGCTTTTTTTTGCTGTCCTGAAGTGATTCCCAGCATGGCCAGTGAGCAGACCTGCTCCCTGAGTGAGGCTGAGCTCCCGGAGCCGTTCCCCAAAGGCAGCAGCCCCAAGCTGGGTTGGGAGCCCAGGCTGTGCTGTCTCAGGCACGTGCTACGGAGCTGAGGAGCACGGCCAAGCCAAACAACCTGGTTTACATAACACAGGCTTGAGGAATAACTGACCTGCCCAGCCACCGTGCAGGGAGAAGTCAGACTGAGAGAGAACTGGCTGGGTGTGAACCAAACCCTCGCAGGAAGCCTTGGCGCTCGCCCCAGCCCCAATCTCCTTATCTACCTCAGGTACAAACTCGTGCATAAAATGCAAATCCCCCAAGGAATGAGCGTTTTCTCGGTACTTTTCTCACTCGGCCAAGCACATTTGTGCTGGAGACACGCGGATCTCTGCGTGAGCCTTGGGTTTGGGAAAACATCTCCCAAACCTTGACGCGCGGCTCCGCTGTCTCCCGCGCTCCTCGCACAGCCTGGAGCAGCCCCAGGCTCCCTGGAACACTAGGGAGCACGGGTGAGCAGATGCACAGGGTGCTTGGGAAACAAAGCACGGCCTGCAATCTCCAGCTTTTCGGCAACATCCCTTCTTTTTCAGGAAAACCAGGTGAGAGGGCCAAGCGTGACGGCGGGGACGGCTGGCAGCGCGGCGAGAGGAGGGCAGCCCTACCCGTTTTTCTGAGTGGAAAGTCGTCTTTGGAATCGTACATCCCCAGGACTGGGTGGTTGTAGGTGCCGGAGACGCCGCTTTGGGGTGGGGAGCTCTGGTCCAGAGAGCTATGCTGGGTCTTCCTGCACAGAAGGAAAGAGAAGGAGAAGGGACAAGCTTTACATCGGTGACACGCAGAGGGGACGAGCGCAGCGCCTGCCACCTCAGGGAGTGCAGAACGGGGCAAAGGCAAAGGCTCTGGCTTTCTCCTCCTGGGCACTCCTACAAAAAACCCCACTAAAATCCAATTTACAGGAAGGCAATTAATTTTCAGTATAAGGCTCCACCTCGGCTCAGCTTATGCAGGTATTTAACCAAGAGTATAAATTCTAAGTCTGTAACCTGGGCTGGATTTTGCTAATTCAGGTTCCTGAATCTCAGCACAGCTGAGATCTCAACTTCAGCCCAAGAGAACCATTTCCCTCCCCAAAATAAACCCCAGGCTTGGCAGACAGAGCCCAAGGCTGAAGCCCTGAACCTGCCCAGCAGCAGTCCTGCCACACAGGTGGCCTCCTACCTCCCCTCGTGCCTATCCTCCATCCCAAGGGCTCAGCAGAGACAGGGCCAAAGCACTCAGCACCTTTCCAGCTCAACTTCCCTGAGATAATTTATGGCTTTGTTTGAGCAGGCTGCTGGAAGTAAATTACAGTCTGTTTGCTGAGGATATTAAATAATGAATGAGTTTTCTCAGCCTCCTACCAGTTTGTTGGCTGCATCTTTCCTGCTTAATGACTTGTGCCCAGCTTTGCTGTTTCTCAGGAGCTCCAGCAACCTGGGAGAAGGCTCCAGTCAGCAGAGAAGCTCCATCAGCAGAAAAACTGATTTAGCCATGCAGGTGACACTCACTGGACTCTCACAATTCCACTTTAAACCTCATATTTCTATAAAAAATACTAAAGAATTTGGGACAACAGAAAGCGTTTTGTAAAAAAATAAGTGAATATTTGAAATTTTATACTGCCTAAAAACCCAAGCTGAAAATATTCTATAAAAGGTTCTTCAAGGAACAAAAAAAAAGCCATTCCCAGCTGAAAATTGCACAAATTCATGCTGTTCCTCAAGCAGTAACAATCCCTTGAGTGCAAGCTCAACTCAGAAGTTGGCTGTTTGCTGAGATTCAGAGAATCCATTTCATTCTTTGCAAGTTAAAGCCTTCAAAAAATAAGTGGCTAATGAAATATTAGGAAAGCACATTGAATTTTCTACATAATTACAAAAAAAAAGAACCAAAAAAAAAACCCTCTGCAAATTTTATTTGAACAACAACATTTTCTATTCCCACAGACCTTCTAGTGGGAGGTGTCCCTGCCCGTGGCAGGGGGTGGAACAGGAGGGGCTTTAGGGTCCCTTCAACTCAAACCATTCTGGGATTCTATGGAAGTATGAATGACTGTGGTTTCCCAATCCTCCCCCTTATTATCCAGATTTCTCTGTACATAAAGAAATATAAATTCTGGGGCTCTTGCAGGGCCGTGTTTTCCACACCCAGCCCCTGCTGTGCCACATCCCCACTCCTGAATGTCCCCACGCACACTTCAATCTTCACTTGTAATCAAAACAGAGCCAAACTGAAATAAAAAATAATCCCTCCTGGGAAGAGACGTGCCTTTTTCTGCTGGGACCTGCTCATTCCATGGGAAGGCAGCACACAGAGATGTTTCACTCCCAGGAATCCTGGATGCTGTGATCTGAGAGCCCTGAGCCCCATCAAGTCGCACAATGACATTTTTGGCTCTATGTGAGCAACAGACTTTTTTTCTCTCTTCTTTTTCTTTTTT
>VZTB01016921.1:225704-244868 GCA_013397245.1 Thryothorus ludovicianus | reverse complement strand
TTTTTTTTTTTTTTAAATCATGACCTAAGCAGAACAATCGAGTACATTGAAGCTATTTTCATCCCTTTGTCAGGAAATGTGCAGGAATTCAAAGGGCCTGTTTAGATGTGCTCCAGGGCTGCTGAATGACAGATATTGAGCTCTGCAAACACGAATACATTCCCCGGCTCCAGGACTGGAGTCTGACGCTGCTTTCAGCAGCATGCACTGGTCTGCATGCCCCTTCAGGAATGTCAGAGCTCTGTGAGGAGAGGAAATTGGACACTGCACAGAGCTTGCAGGCATTCCTGAAAGCACATCCCTTCATTCAAGGCATCCCCTGCTCCCTGAGCTCCTTTGGACACCCACGTGCACAGACAGAAAGGTTGGAGTGATGATCTTGGAGGTCTTTTCCAGCCTTAACCATTCCATGACTTGATATTTCACCCTTCAATCACGTTCAGCAAGGTGCACTGAATATACATTCAGACACGTGTACCTGTGCTGGAATGTTTTGTGTTCATACCTGTGGAAGTTGGGATCATTCAATGTATAATTTAATGTGTAATTTACAGTGTAATTGTACCTCTCTACCTCCTCACCGTGCAAATACACAGTTAAACTCTCTTTCATGGATAATGGCACACAGAGTGGCTGCTTCCAAAGCACTGCTGACAGCTTCCCAGGGGAATCACAGAGAGCAGAATTCCTGGGAGCTGGGCTGCCCAGTGGGTTCAGAATCCAGGGGAGGAGCAGTCTGACATTGCAGCTCCAGAGAGCCTCCTCCTGTTGCCTATCATAATATCCAAGAGTGTTTGGGCTGGAAAGGATGTTAAAGACCACCTTGTTCACTCCCTTTCACCTTCCCAGGTTGCTCTAAGTCCTGTCCAACCCGGCCTTGAGCATTTCCAGGGATGGGACATCATCCTAGAGGTGCTTTTCCAGCTTCAAAATCTCAGTGATTTCAGCAGAACATTTTTCCTGCCACAGCCACTGACGTCAGACCATCACGGTGCTCAATACCCTCAGAAGACTTTTTTTTTTTTAACCCAGCAACACTTTGCTTTTTTTTTTCAGAAAAGAAATTCACAAATCTTAATAAGAGCAAGGGAAGTGCTTAAAAGCAGGTGTGTCACTTGGAGAGGCTCTCCCAGCATCTGTTACCACTTAGCTGCCTCGCCTGCTCACAGTGGGAGTGTGGAGTGGATCTCCTGCAAGCCTTGCTCATGTGTGCTCAACCCAACCACCACCCAACTGCATCATAGCACAGCTATGGGACAAGAATATCTCCAGAGCTCAGCTGGTAACCTACGAGATGCCACATAAATAAATACTGAAATGTTAGGAATTTAAAGGTTGAGTCTCCTTTAAAAAAAAAAAAAAAAGGATGGAAAGGAAAAAAATCCTCAACTTCTGCCTTAACACGTGAAGGGTGCATTTAAAAAAATCCTGTGCTGCAGCCATCTGCCCTCCTCGAGGGCTCAGCAGGACAATTCAGCACTGAGAAAGAACTGTGAGGACCCAGGGCTTTGTCCACCTTGGGTTAGAATCCAGGATACCAACCCTCACCCCACCACAAAACAGATGGAAAATGAGGGGATGGCATGACCTGGAATCCTTGTGCAATGGTTTGTGCATTGTCTCTGCTTCATGATGAATCCCAGGATGTTTTGGGCTGGAAGGGATTTCAAAGCCCATTCAGTGGCCACCCTGCCATGGGCAGGGACACCTTCCACCATCCCAGATTGCTCAAAGCCCTAATGTCCAACCTGGCCTTGGACACTTCCAGGGCTCCAGGGGCAGCCACAGCTTCTCTGGGCACTCTAAATTCTAACTGACCTTGTACCACTCCTGCACTAACTGTTATTTTAACCAGCTTTTAAAGAAATGGAGGCTCAGAGTCTTCAACCACCTCTAATGAAATCCCCAAGTCTCAGATTAGATTTTCAGAGATGTATTAAAGCTGCTCACTCTCACTTTGCCTCCAACAACATCTGACTTCTTCTGCCAACTCCACTTCAGCATTTCTGTCCTGGCTCAGAGCTGGGAGAGCTTTCAAATTTCATTGCAGCTCAGTTTCTGGAATTTGGAAACATCTTTTGGCTATGACCTCATCCTCCCTGCACACACGTTCGTTTCTTAAGACTTAAAACACTGTCAGTGCCTCAGCTTGAACACAAATTTCATGGCAAAATGAAATTACTTTTGTAACTCAAAATGTCATTAATTTTAAGGTCACTAAGGCCAACATCCAAAGCTCTTTGTTTTTTTATAGAATATAGGCAGTGACAAAGTCACAGCAGTGGAACCTTTCAAGTCACATCAAATTTTCTGAATGTCTCTAGTACAATAAAAAAGTTAATTTCTGAAATTGAAACTGGAGACCAGCAGTTCTATATTTTCAGTTGAAAACAGAGATGTTGGAGCAGTTGTGATTAAAAGTGCAGGCTGACCTCACTGGATGCTTCAAGTCAGAGCCAACTAAACAAAACTTCCAACTTTGAGAGATTAAGAGGAGCAGTAAAGTGTTAAAAGTTTCAAAATGCAATGCTTAACTATCCTGAGCTGCAGGAATTCACTGACTCATAGAATATCCTGAATTGAAAGGAACCCACAAGGATCATCAAATTCCAGCTCCTGAACATAAAAAACTATGCCTCGCTTGACTAAAGTTCAAGTTTTATAACACCAGGTGGGATCAAATTCTGGGTGATCTTCAACTGTAGAATTTGTGAGTTTGAATAACTGTGGATTACAGATGACACGAAGACCTCTCCCTGCATGCAGAGCACTGTGACCATCACAGCAGACACAAAAACCACTCACACTGGAACTCGCAGGGAAAGGCATTTTGGGAACGCACAGTGTTCCTGTCATTGCTCTGCCTCACCCTGCAAGCACATCAGGACTGTTCCTTCAGGGAGCTGGGGACAAAGGTGGCACTGGCTGAACCCTGCAGGAAGCCCAACACCACTTACCCGTACCAGAAGCGAGGGTCGCTGGATATGCAGTGGTTGAGATTCCGGTGGGCCAGAGCCTTCTTCTTGTTCAACACAAATTCCTGCAGTTTCATCTTCACTTCTGTGCTTGCCACCGCACCTGCGAAAAAAAAAAACAAACCAAAATTAAAAAAGGTTATTAAATCAATGCAAATACTTGAAGGAATCTTAAATTTCTAAAAAAGATTCTGAATCAAATCTTTTATTTCCAGTCCAAAAAAAGAAGAGAGAAGAATAAAATGCCTCCAGTAAGGAGCTCTCACTTTTTATCCCTTTAGCTTGGCATAGATTTACAAGTTATGTTTGAAAAAACAGATGAAATTTGGTTTATTTCACCAGAAGAGGATGTTACACTTGCATAGAAGCACACTCAGAATAAAGCACTTGTCTGGGGTATCCAGCTCTCTTTGAACCAAAGTCAATAAGAAAAGGGGTCTTGTGCACCCTCAAGTTGTTAAATGTCACATCTAAAAGCAGAGGGGAAATGAACCCATAGGCTCACGTGTAGGTTTTGTCTGGAAAACTAAAACAGTAAACAGGGACCCCTTTGTTCCCAAGTCTCTGTGCACACCACAGCCAATGTAACATCTCGCTTCAGTTACAAGCGTGCGGATCCCTCGCTTCAAATAGAAAACCTAACGCTTAAAAAAAATTACAAAAAGAGAGTCAGTCATTCTGCAGAGCTGAAATGTCAACTGTGTAATCCCTAATCATGATTTCCTGCACAATAGAGAGCAGGCTGTTCCCCTGCCATGATGGATCCCAGTGATCATCGGCTTGACAGCCCAGACTCCCAGGCAGGGCTCCTGACGGAGCAATGCATCCCAAGTTTGGCAAGGGAACACGTGGAAAATGATGGTTCATCCACACCATGGCGTAAGGCAGGAGCTCCAGTGGAAAATATCTGGGCTGGGAGGAAAGGAAAATGCCAGGGAAGCTGCCTGCTCCGCTGGGAACGAGAACTAAAAGATCACCCTGCCATGATGACCTCACGCCCTGCCTGATGACAAGGTGACGTTTGACAGGCTGGGAGAACAATTCCTGGGCTCTCCCCAAGAGCAGGGAGCTGCAGCATTCCCACATGGCAAGAGGTGTAAAATGGTCCAAACACCAAAGCGAGAAAATTCCCTTTTTTTGGAGCTCTGCATTTCTCAGTAGCTCCAGAAACACAGGTTTGCTGGAAAGTTCAACCAATGGCTGGAGATAAATCTCTGAGCAGCAGAAGAGGTGATAAACACATGCTTGAAAGCCTTCTCCCTCCAAAATATGTCATCCTTAATCAATGAGCATCCTTAGAACACTCAAACCTGGCTGTGTTCTGTCAGTTTGGCCTAAACCTGTTCCTTAGAAAACTTGAAGTTCAGTATTTTTGGAGTGTAAGGTTTACCTCCTTTACTGGAAATTGAAAGATATTGTAGAACCTCAGAGAGCTTTGGGTTGGGAAGGACCCTAAGGATCATCTCATTTCACCTCTGTGCCATGGGCAGGGACACATTCCACTGTCCCAGGCTGCTCCAAGCCCTGTCCAGCCTGGCCCTGGACACTGCCAGGGATCCAGGGGCAGCCACAGCTTCTCTGGGCAGTGCCAGGGCCTCCCCACCCTCCCAGGGAACAATTCCTTCCCAATATCCCATCTGTCCCTGCCCTCTGGCAGTGGGAAGCCATTCCCTGTGTCCTGTCCCTCCATCCCTTGTCCCCAGTGCCCCTCCAGCTCTTCTGGAGCCCCTTTAGGCTCTGGATGGCACTGAGCTCTCCCTGGAGCTTTCTCCTCTCCAGGTGAACACCCCCAGCTCTCCCAGCCTGGCTCCAGAACAGAGGTGTTAACAAGGAAGGAGAAGCTCTCTCACACTCTTTTCATATTTCAGATCAGGACAATTTTAGCTTCTCTTTGCCAAATTTTGTGATGTGAGAAAAATAACTTAAGTATCCTTAAGAGCTGAGGTGCGATAATGATTCTACACCACAGCACTTCTTAAATAAAAAGTAACTTAAAAATAAAACTGTAGCCATGGGAACAGGATCTTCAACTTACCATTCCCAAATTCTGGGTTTTTTCCTCTACACCTCTTGTGTTCCACTCAAAAGATGCTTTGCTCCCATGTTCCAGGCATTCAGGCATTTTAATTTCTTTTCAGATTACTTTAATGAGTACGGCCAGGTATCGGTTCTAAGGAGAGGCTCAGCAAAGCATGGATCAAACATCAACAGCTGATGGGAGCGAGCAGCAGGGGGAAGTGGAAATGTTTAGCGATTTTGAACCTCTGCTCTTTCTAGTGCTTATAAAGGTTTCCCAGACCCAGTTTTCTCCTGAAAAAGTTCTTGGAGCTTGATCTCATTCCCAGTTCCCAGCCAATGTCCCTCTTTCCTTTCGAAGTGGTGAAAGGAAACCAGACCTGAGGAGTTGATGGCACAACTCGGTGAGGTATTTTGAGGTATCCTTCCTCCCATTCACTAGCAGAAGAAGCCTGAACAAGCAGCCCAGAGTGTCTCTGATAAGGGACATTGTGAGGCCACAATGATCTCCTGAAGTGCATAATGACACACAGTGGAGAAGGCACCCACAAGCTGTAACCTCCTGAAAAAAAATCCCCTCATGAATGGAAATGCTTCAAAAAGGGAAGAGCTGAGAACTCAGCTACGTCTTAGAAAGAGTGAAATTCAGAGCAGCAGAAAGAGAAAAGGAGTGCAGTGTGCATCTGGTGTGTTTTATGGGCTTAATATTCTGCCTCCATTAGGAATGCTGCCAGAAATACTTCAAAAAATGTTAAATCAAGGGAAGAGAGAATACGCTTCCTTTTGAAAAACGCTAAAATGGCATTTAGTGAGACAAAAATGAAGATGAAGCAGAGAAATGCATTTCTCTCTTCCCTTCAATTCCCACAAGCTCCTCGTGCCCTCAAGGAGGCTCCTCCAGTTTTCTGAGGCTCCTCCATGCCTCCTATGTGCCCGTCACCACCCAAAGGAGTGGTGCTCTGGCCACTTACTCTCTTTCCCTTTCTCTTTGTTTTTCAGCTGCTGCAGTTTCTGCTCTCGGTGCTGCTTCTCCAGCTCCTGCTCCTGACGGTGCTGCTCCAGCTTCCTCTGGTGCTCCAACAGCTCCTGCTGATGCTTCATGGCCAGCATCTCCTGCTGCTGCTGCAGAGAAGGGAACAGGGAAAAGGAGCAAATTAACACCACGGCCTTCCCAGAGCCACAGCAGAGGCTGCAGGCAGGTGACAATGACAGTGCTTCATTCATGGAAAGAAGGACAAGCACGGGCCTCCTTTTATCTCCATCGCCTGGATTGTAAATAAAACCTCACTTAGGGCACCCTCAATATTATTTGTTGCACAGAGAAATTGTAGAAATTGTGGCTGCCCCATCCTTGGAAGCGTCCGTAGCCAGGTTGGGGTGGGCTTGGAGCAACCTCTTGGGATAGAGGAAGGTGTTCCTGCCTGTGGTAGGGGGTGGAACAAGATGGAATTTTTTGTCCTGTCTAACTCCAACCACACTGAGATACTCTGATTAATTATAAGAAGAATTGCTCCAACAGATTAAAAAAAAATTCTCCCAATAATTTCTCCAGGTGGGATTTTCCCTGGCCCTCTCAACTCACCCATATTAATGAGAATAATCAGGAGACGTTATGTCTAATTAAGGCAATTATTAGCAAAGCTTCCATCAGATGGGACATTAAAGGCTGGAAGCACCAGGGCTCCTGCCCCAGTGCAAGTTCCCTCTGGGTCCCCAAGTCCCCACAGCTGAGAAGTGTCAGTGTCCCCACCTGGGGAATTTGGGGTGCATCTCCCAGCCCAGAGCACCCTGTTGGGGTGCAGGGGGGATCCCCCCAGCCCTGAGCACCCTGTTGGGGTGCAGGGGGGATCCCCATGGGACTGAGGGTGGCAGGTTGATGCACCGTGCCCCAGGACGTCGTGAGGGGACGCCCCGTGTCCTGTGGAAAAGCAGGTGACAAACAGCACCTCCTAGCAGCCTGCAGAGCAGCAAAGGAAGGGATGTCTGTGGGGCTGAAAACTGCTTTTTCTCGAAAAAGCAGGGATTTCCCACCTCCCAGTGTGATTTGCACAGTGCCCAGCAAGGCGCGGGCAGGGGCCGAGCGCGTGGGCAGCTCCTGGGCCTCCCGCAAAGCCCTGGAATGCCGGGGCCCTCCGGAGCCTCCAGAGCTTCCAGAAGCCTCCGGAGCACAGCGCCCACCCCGCACTCTTTACGTTGGCAGCTTATAAACCAAGGGATTGATGAGGAGCTGGCAGCCTCTGGCCTGCAAGCCCTGAGCACTCCAGGGCCGTGCTTAATGGAGGCCTGTGCTCGGATGCCACCCACAGCTCCCACAGGACGGAGAGGGACCGGCAGCACGGAGCTGTGGAATGGTTTGGCTTGGAAGGGACCCTAAAGATCACCCCGTTCCAAGCCCCTGCTAGGGGCAGGCTCCAAGCCACGGCTGTTCAGAGAGGGAACCTGCTCGCTCCAAGAAAATCTCAACCCGTCCTTTCCCAAACCCCGCCAGTTCCTGCATACACGAGACCCTCGCCCCAAAGTTTCTCCTTCTCCTTGAGCACGTTTTCCTTTTAATCCCTTTACTTGAGATCCTTGGGGTGTTCTGTGCAGGGCCAGGAGCTGGACTTGATGATCCTTGGGAGCCCCTCCCAGCTCTGGATAGTCCAGACTCCTCTGGTTAATTTGTGGCATTGCACACCTGCACGAACCAATGCTCCAGCCACAGATGCACAATAAATACAAATAAAATCACATCATTCCATATAAAGATGCAAAAAAACAATATAAGAGGTATTTACAATCTGCCTGGCTATCTGCTGGAAACTCTCCATGGAGGAATCCCTGCTGCTGCCTGTTCCAAGCAGGCAGGCTGTTGTAAAACACCAGAAATCCAGTTAATTTGCAGCGACTGCACCTATGCTTCCCCTCCTAATTCTATTGAATTATATGTAAACAACCGAAAATCCACACTGAAAAAAAAAAAGCTAGAAAAGGAGGGAAAAAAATAGAGGAAACCAGCTATTTTTGTTTTCTAATTAAGCAGCAGCTTCTACTAACACATCTCCATTTGGGGAAAGAATCTCTTTCCTGACTTCCAACAAGTCCACCACATGGTGGGCTTTGAGAACTTCGCCACGGAAAGTATGCAAATGAACAATATTTAATGCACAATATGGTAAAACAGGTTTTGTTATTTTTATGGAATCAGGAGCCTTTTCTCTCCATCTGCAGTCTCCTAGGCTCTGCGGGCTCTGCTTCCTGCGATGGTTTACATACATTAGGCTGCTTTAAAAGGAGCTGTGCTTTCATTGACATCTGGAGTGAAACGGGAATGAAAAGCCCAATTTGTCACTGGATGGTTTAGGGAAGTTTCATTAGGGATGTATTGTCTCTGCTCATTTTGACCCCAGTTTCCACAAAGCCTATTCTTAATATAGTTTTTCAAATTATTTCAAAGTTGAAAGAAAAAAAAATTTAAAAAAAATAAAATAATGAAGCCACATCTTTGACTGTACCTATGAAAATCACTGTTCGTGTCTGCTGTAGCCTGGGAAAACAAAAAAAGAAAACCCATCCATGTGTCTCAGGGCTATTTCTCCACACTTACTGGGAATGCTATGGGGAAACAGAAATTTAGGCTGGATATCAGGAAAAGGTTCTTTCCCAGAGGTGGTGGGGCACTGCCCAGGCTCCCCAGGGAAGTGGCCTCGAGGCTACCAGAGCTCCAGGAGCATTTGGACAATGCTCTCAGGGATACACAGGGTAGGATTGTTGAGGTGTCAGGAAAAACATCAGTTTCTGGTTCAAACAAAGCAATTAAGGCAAATTTGAAGAGGCACTTCCCACTCAGACCCTGTGTGTTCATCACACGCAGCTGGGACAGGGGGTTTATTCCCCAACTGCATTTCCCAAACACTGAAATTTCATGACAAAGTGATTCACCAAGGGAAGTCCCTGGATCTGAGAGTAACTCAGCACCGAGTGCGAGGAGCACTGTGTGACAGACACACACACGCTGCATTAGGGAGCTCAGAACATCTGAATTAGGTGCTCTTGCCAAAATCAATATTTGTAAATATTCACAACTGTGGGGATTCCTGCATATGTTTAACGTCACTGCTCCCAGTATTTCTGAAAACTGCATAAATGTTCAACTATACCTGCAGTTAGTGTTGCTGGTGCTCCTTTAGCATAAATTAATATTAATAAAGGTAACAGGGAGAATGCAGAGTATTTCCAGGTATTTATCAACTGTCAGCCAACCGTGAGGACTCAGTGATGCAGAGGATTTTGCCACCACACACCTCAGTTGTCTTCAGTGCTCCTGCTCGTCTGCCTAGGAGTGGGACTGACACCTTATCAGTAGGGAAACTGTCACAGAGAAAGCTCTTTTTAAGGGAAATGCAGCTAAAATGGTTCTCTTTAGTCTTTGCAGTGCCCTCCCCGGAGGCGTGGAGTGCTGACACCAAGATCCCGTTTCCCAGAGAGAACCAGGATGGATTTCACAGGGACACATTGCATTAGGACTTCCACAACCACTCCAACAACTGCCACACAAGAAGCCAAGCACAGAGATCCTTCCTTCCCCACTAGCTCAGACTGGCTCCTGGGTGTTTATAAGAGATATTTTGAATAGCTGCAATTAGTGGAAGGGAGAGCAAAATAATTGTGGAGATAAGCATGAGCCTGGGTAAACAGCACTTGGAACACTTCTGGCTGATAAATATTCCCTGGCACCCAAAGTTGCCACGTCCAGCTCCAAACTTGTATCTCAATCCACACCTGGGATTGGCTCTAGCATGGGGGGATATCAGAGACATGTTCTTCTGCCACCTGTTCTGGCTAAATGCTACAGTTTTGGGGGTTTAAATCGGGTATTCAAAGTGGTCTTTGGGCTCAGGCTCTGTACATCGTGGGTGAGGATGAAGAAAAACTCTCCAAGGAAGTACACATCAAATCACGCCCCTGCAAAACCTTTAGCCATGGGTTAGAGCAAAGCACAGGCACTGGGATTTCTGGGATTTGGATTTCTGGAAGAAGGGTTTCTGGGAGCACTGCTCTGTTGGGCTGTTCCACAGCGATCCCAATGCTGACTGGACTCTGTGCTTCATGTCCCCCCCACCCCACTTACTGAAGTCTCCAGTTTCAGGATCCCTCTCTTGGCTCTGTGGCAGCATGTTTGGGATATCTCCTGGCACACTGGGCAAAATAACTCAGCTGTGCTGGGAGACGAGGAGGGGGGCGAGACACAAAGATCCAGGGGAACGAGCACCTCTCATCTCCTTTCTGGGACACACATCCCACGTGCCCCATTCCCGCCATCGGGCAGCTGACAGCTGGCTAATCCCATGCCAGGAGTTCCCATGGGCAGGGAATTTTCCGCAGGGAAATGATCCCTCCCAGCCGGCAGCTCCCTGGGCAGGAGACTGATCTCGGTCAGATGCATCCTACTGAGAAGGTCTGGTGCTGAGGTTTAGGAGATTAAACCTTCTCCAGGATCAGGAATGACGGTGAGGTCCCCTTCCCGTCAGCTCTAGGTGATAAAATCCCATGTTCTTATTTTGGCAGCTTTATGTATGGATAAGGAATTTTGTACCCCAGTCTCTTTCCTGTGCCATTACTTCTCCTAAAAGGCTGGAAGCCCTCTGAGCCCTGAATACCTGCAAAGGTTCAGCACCAGGAATGCTTTTGTATAGGCCTTCTGTTCCCTGACTCCCACTCCACTCCCACTCCAGCCTAACTTTTTCCTTCCTCTGGAAGGAGAATATCCAGCAGCCTTTCCAGAAAGCAGCAAGTTCTGTTTGTAGTATCCAGCACATTCAGTTCCTTCTCCGATTTTCCCCTCTAAAGCTGAGGAAAATTCCTTTCAGTTTCCTTCTGTTGAGCTTTACATGGTTATTGTTGAAGGGGAGGGAATCAGGAGCAGAGAGTGCCTATCCCAGCATGGATTGCCATAAGAAAATCAGAAAATCTGACTTAAACCAATCCCTGTAAACCAAAGAACCATACAAATTTCTGAAAAGGAGGAGCACTAGTTGTTTGATGCTAAATAAGAGATGATAACTCAGTCCTTGGAGGAGCAGTTACATCCTCTATGAACTGTTTTGGGGTCTTTTGGGCATCACAGGAATTCCACGTTTCTGGACGTGAATGGATCAGCAGTGGTGTACATTAACAGGTCAGTATTCTTGGCATAACAGCAGGATACAGTGGCAGGATACTGCCTTGATTCTCTGTGTTTTCTTTGACTACTTCTAATTATTTTCTAAGTTCAAAAATAAGATAAAATTGGAGTTGAACATTCGGGTATGGGAGCTGCCAAAATATCCCTTCTGCTGCCGTTTACTCTGAAATTCTAAACTGACAAAAAAATAACCATGGTGCCCCACACATGTTTTACTCCAGAAAAATCTGGAGTTCCCATTGTGCTCCTTCCAGCCAATCAACATGGCCCATATCAGAAGAAATCAAAAGGAAACATTTCTTCTACCGATTTCCAGTAGCTCTGTAAGGCCCAGAGCAGACAAATTTCCGTGGATGAGCATTCCAGCTTCACTCCTGACACTACCAGCAGCGCTTGGATGGCAGGAAGATGCCAGAATTCTCCCATCCTCATGCAGGACTCCTTCAACCAAGAGATGGGGTAAAAGGTGTCCAAGCTGTTCCATGGATTTGTTGACAGAACCCATCTCTCTGTGCACAGGTTTGTCCTCACCGCTCTCACAAAAGATCCTGACTTTGAGGCTGAGAAAAAGTCACCACCCACCCCCTTCAAAGGGAGCAAATGCTCTGATCTTCCAAAAGTTTTCCCCAGGGTTGATTCCATCAGAAGTTAAGTTTTGCAGGATCTAAGGTGTAAGTTTTGGAGTGGGCTCAGTGTGCCAGAAAAGCGAGGCAAGGTCACTGAGAAAGAACAGGAAGCCATCTGGAAATAGCGCGAGTTCCAAGGCATTTGAGTAGTAACGAGGCACAAAATGTTCAGTCTGGTCTTTTACCACTGACTGTACCCAGCTGCAGCTTCCTAAGATGAATAATCCTGTCATCCCAGAATCCAGACAGAGGCAGACACCTGGTATCTCCAGGCTTTTCAAGTTCCTCTTGAAAGGGACACGGGCTGCGACGAACGGGTGCACTGCGGAAGAGCAGCACAGAAACGAGCAGAGGAAGCCCCTCCACACTGGCTGCTGCAGGAAGAGAGCATGGAGCAGACAGGCCCAGGGATATCAGGGGGTGGGATGGAAGTCGGCCTTTCCAGAGTCCAAGGGAAGTGGGTGCCTTGCAGGAGCCATGGTGCTGCATCCCTGGGGACACAGGGAACATGCCACAGATCAGCAGATGACACCAACCCCAGCAGCAGAACTGAAACATGCCCAGCTTTCCCTGCTGAGCAGGAATCAACATGGAATCTGTTGGGAAGGATGAATCAGCACGGAGAGGCCACGAAAGCGAAGCTCTGGGCACTGTCAGGGCTATGCTGAGAGTAGCCCCACTGAAGGATGATGTGGCTTGGGCCCAGTGAGCTACCACAGAATCATGGAATGGGCTGGATTGTGCTGGGTTGGGTTGGGTTGGAAGGGACCTTAAAGATGATCCAGTTCCATCCCCTGCCACGGGCAGGGACACCTTCCATCATAGCCCCACCCAGCCCGGCCTTGAGCAGCTCCAGGGGTATCCTGCAGGCAAACCTGCCATTCCATGGGCAGGTGGCTCCACATGAAAGCAAGGAGCAGTTTCTCCCCTCAGCATCAGCATGACAACTATCAAGTCTAGACTTTGGGAAAGAATTACATTTCTTCATAGTACAGCAAAATGTGTCTGGAAGATTCCCTGAAAGATTTTCACTCCCTGAAACCAAAGGAATGGCCCAGGAGTTTCACCCTGTGTCTCTGAACAAGAGGCTGATCCCTCGGATGTGCTGCTATCTCTCACTCGAGGCAGGAATTCATTATGTCAAGGGAACGAGAACAATTTCAGGGTCACTGCACAGCAAACATCCTCACAAAGCTCCTCTCCCTGCTGCTGCTTCCCTGCCCATCCTGCCTCTGCTGGACACACAGCCCAGCACTCCCTGTGCTACAGATGCCACAGTCCTTTCTCACATGGTGGGAAAACTGGGAATGGGATTGCACACCTGCAGGTGAGGGTTTCAGGCCCATGAGGAGCTGGGAGGCTCAGCTGCTTCCCTGTGCTGTTATCCTGCCACCAACGTGCGTCAGCATCCCCAAGAAGTTTCCGGCTGTGGCTATAAAACAGCCAGAGCTGGGAAGAACCCTGCTCCAAGCTCGGACAGAGCAGATGAACTGCATTTCCCACGACGTCCTTCCTCCCCTGCTGAACTCACAGTGCCTGAGGCGCCTCTGGCCCTGCCAAAGCGCCCATCCTGCCCCTCTTCCATCCAGCCCTTGACCAGAAGGGCAAAAGGAAAAGCTTTTGGTAACTTCCAGCTGATCTTGGCTGGGAATGAGTGACTCACAAAGGAAAAAATTCCCCGCCGATTTCTCTGCAACCAAAGGTCAGGCAAAGCTCGCAGCAGGACCTGCAGAGAGGCTTTCAACCATCTCACCCGAGAGCCAGGCCCCTTATTCCATCCTTGGTTTTGCTCAAAGAGGCAGATTTGAAGGCCATAAATATTGTCCCACATCTGGCGATGCACAGAGGAGTGGAAAATATGCCTGGCTGAAGGTGACAGGCTACAGGAGAGAGGAGCAGCCACTGGTGCCTGCAGTCTCCAGCCTCTCCCTCGGTGCTTTCCGGAGTGAGGCCTGGGCAATCTGCAGAGCTACTCTGGAGCTGTGAAAGACACAGCTCTGTATGGTGTGAAGCCTTCAAAAGGCTCAGCTTATTTTCCCCAAACACATCAGGTTTTTCACAGAATCGCCACAGAACACTTTGGGCTGGGAGGGATCTTAAAGTTCATCCCACTCCAACACCCTGCTCTGGGCAGGGACATATCCCACTGGAGCTTGGTTTGCTCCAAGCCCCGTGCCTCACCACTAATTTCTTCCAAATATCCAATCTAAAGTTGCTCTCTTTCATTTCAAAGCCATTCTCCCTTCTCCTGTCTTTCTCTCCATGTCTGTGTTTTCTCCTTACCCTCCCACTCCTCCTCTGTGCCCAGCTCTGCATCCATTACAGAGCCCTTCCACAAATATTGTTTCACTCATTTCCTGGCTCTCTCCAACTTGCACCATCTTGGGGAATCCGGCACTTTTATGTGAAGGGCAAAACACAATGTCTATAAAAGCAAGGACTGGGACACACCAGGGAAAGGATCACATGCTCGGGCAGTCATCAACTTCTCCTGCTGCACTAGGTCAGATGATTAAAACTGAGCTGATGGAAGTGATTCCAAGCTCTGGAAAAAGCCAAAACTTCAGCTCTCAATAGGAAAAAGTTATCTACTGGGATAGAAAAACAGGCAATCATGCCAGCATTTTCCAGGCCAAACATCACTCACTTAAGTGTTCCTCACACTCCTGCTTCGCTTGGGGGTGGGATGGAGGGGTGCTCACCCCTTCTTGGTTCCTGTCAAGTCAAACTGGGTCCTCTGTTCCCACCAACACCACAGCAATAAAAGAAATAAAACAACCACAAAGCAAGACCTCCTGTCCTAGCAAAGGAGTCAACACTGGAAACAAAGGAGCTGTTTGAAAGCTTCACCAGCTGGGAAAGCTGGGTGTCTTCACCTGGAGAAGAGAAAGCTCCAGGGAAAGCTCAGAGCCCCTGCCAGGGTCTAAAGGGGCTCCAGGAGAGCTGGAGAGGGACTGGGGACAAGGCATGGAGGGACAGGACACAGGGAATGGCTTCCCACTGCTAGAGGGCAGGGATGGATGGGATATTGGAAAGGAATTGTTCCCTGTGAGGGTGAGGAGGGGCTGGGATGGAATTCCCAGAGAAGCTGTGGCTGCCCCTGGATCCCTGGAAGTGTCCCAGGCCAGGCTGGATGGGGCTTGGAGCAGCCTGGGACAGTGGAAGGTGTCCCTGCCCATGGCAGGGGCTTGGAAATGGATGATCCTTAGGGTCTCTTCCAACCCAAAGCTTTCAGGGATTCTATGAAATAAAATCATTGCACTTTTTGATTAAAATGGTGGATGCCAGGCTGTAGGGGAAAAAGCCAAAGTAATCAATTCTAGAAAGTACCATGTACACAGAACAGAGTAAAATGCAGAAATTTTTCCCCCTTCACAGAAGCAGTTTCCAAAGCAATCGTGAGTGGGTTTAACATTATCATAGAATCACAGAATGGTTTGGATTGGGAGGGACCTTAAAGCTCATCCCATTCCCAACCCCTGCCATGGGGTGCTCATGCCAGTGTGCATATCGGATTTAAAAAAAAAAACCAAACAACTAAATTTTTCCAAAAAGAGCTCTGTATCTTCACTCAAGAATGTTTCTATACCACACTGAACAGCTCAAGTGCTTCACTTGCAGAAGATAAATGGGTTTTATTTGCTTTAATATTCCCAACCTGCTTTCTTCATGAGCTGGGCAGCTCCAAGTCCAAATTTAAAGTTATATATTTTAATTCGCTGAGCAAAATAATTGCTTCCCTGCACTCACAGCCACTGGACTCAACACAGCTGCCAGTTCTAAGAGTCACCTAAATGTAGGCTGACTCCTGCACACAGAGACAAGCAGGATGTTTTCCCAGGGAAAATGCACCACAGTCACACGCTGGGGTAGGGTTTGGGGCATCACAGGGTATATTTCAATGAGGTGCTGTTTGATTTTTAAAACCATTCTGGTCCCACTGACACACTTACTCCCCAGAGATCACCTTGCAGGCCACCCTTTGGTACAGGATTATATCATCCCTATTGTAAGGCTCTCTTTTAGCCAAGCTTACACATGAGATGAAGAACTTCATTACCTAATGGGCTGGATGCACTGTGGTGTCCCAAAATAAGAGCCCAGCTTCCTCCTTACACAGATTTTGAGCACAGAGCTTTGACATAAATGAAGCAAATATGTTCCTATCACCTGAGTCTCGAGCTTGGCCATTAAATGGGAATGAGCCTGCCTGATTTTTCATAGACAAATAACCACAGGCATGGGCAATTACAAGGGACTAGTGGAAATATTTGTCACAGGAATTCCCCATTCTTTCCCCAAGTGCTTGTGCCAGCCATGGACAAACGTGCAACTGCAGAAATGTGGGGATCTGTTCCACAGACACTCCTAGAGATGCACACATTGTGCATCTGTGAATAAATATATTCACTCCCAGGCACCTCCCCACCCCTGCCCTGGCAACAGCAGAGGACACACCAAGGGACAGGGGCATTTGCTGTTAATCCAGTCTCAAACAGGGACACTTCTCACAAAGCCCAGCTCCTCTCTGTACTAAGAAGTCTGTAAATAACACCCCATTAACTTTTAATCCCATCTTCCTCACTCTGACATGCATTTTGTATTGAAATGAAAGTTATATAAGGTTGAATTGAGGTTGCTTTTTAATATTACATTAAGGTTATTTACCATGTGCAGCACTAATCCCCCCTTGAAAAAAGGAGCCTATTACCAATTTGGAAAGCTTATGTTGCCATAGCAATAGTCCAGCACTGGGAAATATTTACATAATGCCTCATGTTTTCACCCTGCAACAGCCATCTTCCAGACTGGACTGCCTACTGACCCTGCCTGGTGTTTCCTCCCTGTCCCATGCAGGGCACAGCACCTGCTTGGTGCCTAACTCTGAAAAATCTGAGCACGTGGAGACCCCCCTGTAGGCACTGCCCATGCATTCCCTATTCTCACAGTCCCACCACGGACCACGTGCTCGTCTGCAGCCTGTGCTGATGGCAAACATCCAACGAGAAGCTCCTGTGCCACTACTCCCAAAATGTTTGACAACAGAAACAGGTAACCTCCTGCTGGGGTCAGTTCCACTGAGGCATTTTTTGTGTCCAGGGAAGGCAACAGAGCTGGAAAGAGGCTGGAGCCCCAGGAGAGGCTGAGGGAGCTGGGAAAGGGGATCAGTCTGGAGAAAAGGAGGCTCAGAGTGGACCTTCTGGCTCTGGAAAACTCCCTGACAGGAGGGCAGAGAGCAAGGGACAGGACAAGAGGAAACAGCCTCGAACCATGACAGGGAAAGTTTAGATTGGAGATTAGGAAAAATATCTTGCCTGAAACAGTGGCCAGGTGGTGGAAGAGATTCCCCAGGGCAGTGGTGGAGCCACCACACCTGGAATGGTTCAGAAGGAGCGTGGGATGCAGCACCCGGGGACCACGGTGGTGCTGCTGGGCTGATTGTTGGAACGGATGATCCTGGAAGGCTTTTCCAACCCCAAGAGCTCCACAACCCCCTCGTCCCCCGCCACCCTTACCTTGATGTGCTCGTGCAGCTGCGCCTCGTGCTGCCGGGAGAGCTGCTCGTGCTGCCGCTGGAACTCTGCGATCAGGATCTGCCTCTGGATCTGCTGCTTCTGCTTGAGGGCCAGCAGCTCCTGCTGCAGCTGCTGCTCGCGCAGCGTGGGCTCCGTCACCGGCATGGAGAACTGATGGTCCAGCCGCAGGTCCATGGGCACCGAGCTCGGCGCCACTTGCAAGGGCAGCGCTGTGCTCACGTCAACTGCAGGGAGAACACAGGAGCAGGGCTGAGCCAATTCCTAACCCAGCAAAGGATGGAGGAACCATGGTCTGACCTGTGCTCACATCAGCTGCAGGGAGAACACAGGAGCAGGGCTGAGCCAATTCCTAACCCAGCAAAGGATGGAGGAACCATGGTCTGACCTGTGCTCACATCAGCTGCAGGGAGAACACAGGAGCAGGGCTGAGCCAATTCCTAACCCAGCAAAGGATGGAGGAACCATGGTCTGACCCGTGCTCACATCAGCTGCGGGGAGAACACAAGAGCTGGAGCTTGGTGAATTCCTAGTGAGTTCCTAGTCCAGCAAAGGATGGAGGAACCATGGTCTGAATCAAGGGCAGTGCCATGAAATTCACACCATTCCTTTAAGGGGTAACCAAGGACTGCAGGAATTCAGGGATCAACAAGTCTCCCACCAGGCACCACCCCCTACAAACCTGTGCATTTTCTACAAGCAAAGAGAGTCACGTGTGACCCATCTGTGCTTTCCAAACACACACAAAACTCTGTTCCACTCATCCAGCACCACTAAGAAACAAGGAGGATAAAGAGTAAGCCAAGACTTCACAGAAAGGCTTAATCCTGGTTTGTGATGGATGAACTGATGGACTGCCCTGGTCAGGAACATGAGGCTCTCTCTTTAAGAAACTTATGCAGAAAACCATGATGTGTTGTATAATAAATACCAGACTGGTTTGGCTTGAGAGGGACCTCATAGCCCATCCCCTGCCATTCCAGGGACACCTTCCACTGTCCCAGGGTGCTCCACCCCCTGTTCAACCTGGCCTAAGACACTTCCAGGGGCAGCCACAGCTTCTCTGGGCACCCTGTGCCAGAGCCTTCCCACATTCACAGGGAACAATTCCTTCCAAATGTCCCATCTAACCCTGCCCCCTGGCACTGGGAAGCCACAACTCCTTTGCAATAACTGAAGTCAGCTTGTTTATCCTAAAAAAAAATTACCACATGAATTGCTAAAAATCTTCTAAATTTCACCTGAGTGACAGTTCTGCCTTTCACAGGTATTCTGTATTTGCAACATTTGCTCTCTCTCTCTCTCTCTCTCCCTGGGGCAATCCCTCAATAACTCTGCTGAGAGTCCTGAATGAACATCAGTTACAGGATAACGAAGGCTAATCCCTCAGAAACACTGAGCTTCAGCAAAACTGGAAAATAAAGGTGGGGGTTTTTTTCTCCATATTCTCTGTCAGGACAATAATCTTATCCATCCCAGCGAGAGAGTTGTCATAAGGTTTTTCCCAAATACTCTCATGAAGCAAAGGTCCAGGAGCATGTTCACCCCTCCTTACACCCAGCTCTGCCAGGGAGGAGGAGGAGGAGACTTTCTTTTTTTGATGGAAACATTTTCAGCAAAAGGTCACATTACTGGAAGTGTTGCTATTTTTCAACCCACAAGCTCTTCCCTCCACTTCCCAATTGTTTTCCTTCCTGTGGTCTTTTCTTCACTCCCCTTTCTCCCCTGCAGGACCACAGTGAGGACTCCTTGCCATGGATTGATTCCTGAGGCACAGACAGGGATTTTGGGGAGAGGAGCACACTCCGACCCACAGATAACCACTCAAACTCAACTAAGAACTGTGTTTG
>VZTB01016921.1:201146-225617 GCA_013397245.1 Thryothorus ludovicianus | reverse complement strand
CCCATGTGCTCCCTGTGTCCTGTTCCTCCATCCCTTGTCCCCAGTCCCTCTCCAGCTCTGCTGGAGCCCCTTTATGCTCTGGAAGGGGCTCTGAGCTCTCCCTGGAGCCTTCTCTTCTCCAGGCTGAACACCCCCAGCCCTCCAAAGCATACAAAACTCAACCTAATTTCAGGCAGAAGGAACACCCTGCCACTTGTGATTGTGCCTTCAGATCCATTCCTCCTACTTTACTCCCCAAAAAAAACAGCCTTAAGTTGCCATTCCCTGTTGGAAAACAGTGCTAAGAAAACTCATTACTTATTACTGACAAATCCCCCATTTCCCACCCAAAGGGACTCATCCCCCCACAGCTGCAGGGATGAGGACCACAATTCCCATTCAGGGCCCTGGCAGAGGCTGCGTCATCCCTGACTCTCGGCTATTTCAGGCTCCAAAAAAGCCCCTCTTTGCCCCGCCGGGAGCTGCTGACCCACAGACCCTGCCGAGCCCCAGCCAGCCCTCTCTGCTCAATGCACCCAACCCCACAACAAAAACTCTCCTGTGCTCCAGGCAGGGCTTGATGGGACACTCCAGAAGCTTTTCCAGGTCCTGCCTCGAGAACGCACCAGCACAATTGGAGTCGTGACGTGAGCCAAGGCACAAAGACGACATTCAGGGCCAGCATGAGAAATGCCAAAGCCATTAGGAGACAAGATCCTGATTATGAATAATAAACAATCTCACGGTCTCTCCCTGCTTTTTTTTTTTCTTCCCCGTAGGAACAGAAAAACATTAATTTTCTAATTTTTTTTTCCCTGCACCCTTGGCATACAGGGAACTATTTTTTTCCTCGTGGTCAAGTTAGCCTGATTTTGATTCCGTGGTGATGTTACGATGATTTTTATACTAAGTTAGAATCACTCTACTGGTGTTTCCCTTCCCAAATAAATAAAACATGGCTGTACATCAAAGCCTGCTTGCATGCTGCACATTTATTAAGACCTAAAGCACTTCAGTCCCCCTTGGCTGCTGATGGAGATTAGAAATTTGACATCTCGCAGCTTATCCATAACACGCTGAGGAGAATAACCCAAAACACAGGAAAATGGAGTGACAATCTCTGACTTGAAGGCAAAGTGCATGCCCTACAAAAAGTATTTAATCATAGAATCACAGGATGGGTTGCCTTGGAAGGGACAGTGAAGTCCATCCAGTGCCACCCCTGCCATGGGCAGGGACACCTTCCACTGTCCCAGGCTGCTCCAAGCTCCTGTCCAGTCTGGCCTGGGACACTTCCAGGGATCCAGGGGCAGCCACAGCTTCTCTGGGAATTCCATCCCAGCACCTCCTCACCCTCCCAGGGAACAATTCCTTCCCAATATCCCTCAGGAATCTGTCCCTGCCCTCTGCTAGAGGGAAACCATTCCCTGTGTCCTGTCCCTCCATCCCTTGTCCCCAATCCCTCTCCAGCTCTCCTGGAGCCTCTTTAGGCCTGGCAGGGGCTCTGAGCTTTCCCTGGAGCCTTCCCTTCTCCAGGTGAATACACCCACAGTTCTCCCAGTCTGGCTCCACTGGAAAAATGAAAAACATTTCACACAAAGGCTGTAGATAAGGCATTATACGGGGAGTTTCTATGTGTAGATTTTCCCACACTCCAAAATGGAAAAGGTCTTCTCCATAAGTCCTGAGTGTTTTGGAAGGGATTAGGGGAAGGTGACACTAAGTCTTTGAACACATTTTTCAATAAAACTAACAGTAATAATTGAATTTTCTTCCCCTTCTCTGATACAGCATTTTCATGTTGGTCTTTACAGGATTGAGCCCTGAAAATGCACTAAAATGTTAAACCAAAAATTTGGTATGAGAGGCACCAAATGAATATTTAAATTCAAGCCTTGTTTCAGCATAACCTTTACTTAAGGTTAATTTAAAAAATATTCACAGAATTCTGGAATCACAGAAGGGTTTTGTTGGAAGGGACCTAAAAGACCATCACATCCCAGCCCCCTGCCATGGACAGGAACATTTTCCATTAGACTGGAGATTTTTTACATCAAATGCTGTTGCCAAAATTACTCTTTCTTTCCTTTTTTTTCCCCTTGATTTTTTTTTTTTATTTAAATTTAAGCAGCACAAAAAACTGCCTCTCACATTTGAAATCCAACATCACCTTCAAAGGGAAAGTGCAGGAAATGCTTTCCCTTGAGCTCTCCCTCTCTGCAGCACACAGCGAGTCCCGCTGCACAGAAACAGCCCCTTCCCAGCTCTTCTTTCTTCAACAACTCCCTTTGGAGAGGGGAAAAAAATCCCATCAACTTCCCCAAATCTGATGTAAAACCCCGGGTACGAGAGTCTGGCCAAGGCTGGAGGAAGAAAGCAGCTCCCACTCCAGGACACATCCCACCTGCCTGTGACAGAGCGAGCCTGGGAGACTCCCAAAATCCCAAGCAAAGAGCATTTCAGCCTCTTCCAGTGACTCTCCAGGGCCTGGTGCCCACCCAAATCGCCGTCCACCAGGAATGAGATGTTCCTGAGGCTGGCTGGGGTTGACCCTCCCCAGCCAGGTCTTTCCAGAGCACAGGGACTCAGCTTCTCCCCCTCTCCTATCCTTTCCAGGCCGGGGCTTTATTCCCAGCTAACGAGTTTGCTTTTTAATTACTGCTGTGCCAGCCGTGCCCTCAGGCCAGACTCTGCCAAGAGCAGCACGTCAGCCTTTGGGCACCCACAGAAAGCAAACGCAAAGCCAGGGGCTGTGCTCAGTATTCCAAACTCTTGGCTGCAGCCATCGGATCATCCCTATCCCGCTGAACCATCCAGCAGGATGCTGAGGAGCTGTGCACATGGATTTCCCCCTCTCAGTGTTATTTCCAGCTCTGTCATCCTCAGGGAAAAGTGAAAAAGTCATGTCTTTATTCCTCAGGGCTGTCCTCGGTGTCCGGCAACAGTCTGGGATTTTTCAATAATTCCCTGTCTTCTGAAAGACATTTAAACACCAAGCTGCTGCCAGCAGGAATGCCTTGGGCACGTGGGAAGTGTGATGCTGGCAAGGAACACCGTTCCTATAGCCCAGCACCCCAATTTTCCTTCAGAATCAGCCTGGAACGGGAGGCAAGAAGCTACTGCTGACTCCAAGCACAGCCAAGGGAGCACTTGATGTGGTTTATTCTGGCAAGAAGATGTGTGTCAGTCGAGCATCGCTGGATTATTGTGAATTAAATCCATCCCTCCTCCCAGCAGTGGCTGAAGAGCCAGGATCCCTTCTGCCACCCGGCCCACCCAGGGACCCTTTTCCAGCAGGGCCCCCATTCCCCAAATTACCAAAACTCCCTGAAATACTGCGAGACAGTGAGATCAGAGCTATAAATAGCACCAAGCTACTGCAGTATCTGACTGCACTGCTGGGATAAAAGCAGCAGATTTTGTGGGGAAGCGGAATGAAGCCGCGGCACAGCAACCTCGGAGCTGGCTCCACCTCCAGCACGGTGCCTGTCCCACACAGAAGGAGAAATTAACGGGAGAGGGGGGAGACAACACGTTACCAGCTTCATTCAATTCTGAATTCTGATTCTCTAGACAAGATTGTGCCAAGTTGGTGTAGAGGAACCCCAAACTTGTCCAGGACAAGATGGTGGGAGCAGATCACAGCAGGACAACAACATCCTCTGGAGCCCATCCCAAGCATCATGTGGGAGCAGGATAAAGGCATGGCCCTGCTCCTCCATGGATCCGCACCGAACTGAAGAATTATAACAGATTTATCAAATGGCCTGGGTTGGAAGGAGCCCTTAAGATCACCTGGTTCCAAACCCCTGCTGGGTGGGGACAGCAGGAAGAAACTTCTGTTCCTCTCAATTCTTACCTCTGTCATCCCATTTCCAAGAACCAGGATCCCAGGGAGGATACTTTGGGCTGGAAGTAGCCAACAAGCTTGAGCATCAAAGCCCAGCTGGAGCCACAGGCAGCTCAGCACCCTGCAGTCGCTGGGAAGGTTGGGACAGCCCAGGTGGATCTTGTCTCAGAGCAGGAGGCAGGAGTAAACAGCAGCCGAGGTTTCCCACGAGCTGCACACCCACTGCAGCTCCGAGAGGGCTGGAGTCACTCCCTGCTCAGGGAATATTTCCTGCTCTGTGAATGGGAACCGAAATTAATCATCCCATCAGCCATGGAAACACGTCGTGAGGCACCACTCCGCAGGCAACAGATGGAGCTTTAAATGTCACTCACTCATTCATTGCAAGGAAACTTCTCTCTGATTACTACCGAGACCTGCAGACATAATGAGGGCGCAGAGATTCTGGATTTCTACATATCCAGCTTTCCTGAGCCTAATTCCTCCCCTCCACAGACCTCATTAGCATTTATTAGGAACCTACACAGAAATTTTATTCATGACGATAAGGAAGCCAAAACTTGAAGAGCAGACCACTTATCCTACTGTCTCCATCTTAGATTTAAAGCATTAAAAAATGTCTCTTTACTGGATGAAAAAGAAAACCCACCAAGCTACGTCCACAAAAGACAGAAAATAACATTTTCCAGTGTTTGCAAGGAATCCCAGAGTGGTTTGGGCTGGAAGGGATCTTTTTCCAACCCCTCTTGCCTCAGAGCAGGGCATCAGGGTTTGGAAAATCATAAACTCTCATGGATAAATATCCTGGGGTATTTCCTTATAAGAATATGAAGAGTTCAAGGCCAGCATCAGTCCCTTCACAGGCATCTTCAATAGAGATGTCTCCAACAGATGAGCCTATGCATGACAGAGCAGCTCCAAAGGGAGACACTCCAGTTTCTCCACCTCCTTTTCAACCATTATCCCACTTTATCTCCTTGCTGGTTTCATCAGTGACATCTCTAACAAATGAGTGTCTTGGATGAGCTTTTTGTGAAATTAAAGATAATGGAATGAAAGGAGTCAGCTTGGACTATTTCTTATTTCAAACTTCATGCAATTGTGGGACTCCTTGCACAGTCTCCTTGTATGGAGTGGATAAGCAAAATCCTTTTTTTTTCCCATTGAAAAAAAAAAATAACACCTAAATCAGAAAACAACAAAAATAAATGTACAGTTCTTCTTACAAGGCTCAGGAAGCCGTGGCTCCCCCTGGATCCCTGGAAGTGTCCAAGGCCAGACTGGACAGGGCTTGGAGCAGCCTAGGATAGTGGAAGGTGTCCCTGTCTATGGCAGGGGGTGGGACTGGATGATGTTTAAAGTTCCTCCCAACCCAAATCATTCTGGGTTTCTGTGATTCCTGGGAGTGTAATTTCACCTGCCTCTTTGCTTTAGGCATTACCCAGCACTTGAACCTCTTTAATCCATCTGTCTTGCTTTCAGAACAGGAAACTTCTCCCCTCAGCAGATCCCTAGGACAAAAAGCAGAATTGAAGGAAGCTCAGCTGCACTTCTGAAGAACCAAACCCACATGAATTTCTCACATGCTTCTCTCTAATCTCACTCTGAGCTTCCTTCAAGGGAAAATGACACTTTGGAGCAGAGAATTAAACATGGAAGGGATAGAGCAGGAGCCACAAAGTCTCCTTCTGAGACTACATATGAAAAATTTCCCATGAGAAAAAGAATAATCTGCCTGGTTGGGTCAGCACGGGGGACTTGAGGGATTCCCAGTGAATGTGGGGTTAGACAAACACCTGGACATTCCCAGTAGTCCTCTGGAGTTTTCCCTGGAGCTTCTCAAGGGGTGAGCTCTCCAATGGCAGGAATAGGCAGAGCACAGTTTGAGTTCTAAAGCTCATCCCATCCTACCCCCTGCCGTGGAAGGGGACACCTTCCACTATCCCAGGTTCCTCCAGCCTGGCCTGGGACACTTCCAGGGATCCAGGGGCAGCCACAGCTGCTCTGGGCACCCTGTACCAGGGCCTCACCATCCTCCCAGGGAACAATTCCTGCCCAAGATCCCAACTACACCCTGCCCTCCTTCAGCTTAAGGCCACTACTCTTTGACAAAAGAGAAGGTGAAACAAAATTCTAGGAATTACTTGCCCCACTGTATTTCAAACAGCAAATAAATGGTTATTAATAGCAGGAGAGTGAGCTCACTTCTGTGACCAGCCAAGGGACTCCCAGCTGTCCAACAAGCCTCAAAAGGTGCAATGCCTTCTCCTCCATCATGACATAAATAAAGCAGCAGCTAAACATCAAATTGTAACAGGAATGCTATTCCACAGCTCTTGAAAATTCACAGACTGCTCAAAAGCTGCGGTTTTGAGTAGAAATCTAGACTGTGGTGGAAGAGAAGCCCATCTGAGTGGGCAAGTAGCCCACAGCTTCCTGTAGCCCCCTCTGGGAGGGCTTTACTTCCAAATAATGGATATTTTCTGGTATCAACTGCATTAGGATCAGGATGCTACTTGTTGTCCATTCAATATAATGAAGATGCACATTAAAATTAAAAAAAAAAAGTCTTTTAGGAGGGTGTCAAACATCGGCTGTTTCCTAGAGAAATTCAAGTAACCTCAAGCCATTCAAACCCCTGGGTAGCACAGAGAAGTCTCACTAAAGCTTCTTTTTGTTCTGGCAGAACAGGCAAGGGGTGCCCTTCCTGGATGCACACACCAAAACACATATCTGAGCCAAGATTTCTCTTAAAAAATAGACATTTTCCATTTATTTTCCCCCCCAAGACCCACCAGATGAACTGAACACATTAAAACCCAGAAGCCTGCTACCCAAATCCTAAAGGGCAAGGGCAGATGTTCCCTGCATTCCCCATGCCAGCAGTGATTTGTGCATGACAAGGATTCCCCACAACACGGATGGCACTCCTCAAAGTGAGCTTTCTCTTGGCATTTATGCCCAAACTACTGATGCCAGGTGGCCTTTTAGACACAGCACAAAAACTCAGTGCTGCTTCTGCTCCCAGGGTGCCCAGCCTGCGGCATTTTCCTTCAGCAGAAGCAGCCTGGTGCTGCTCCTCAAACAGAGCCAGAGCCAGAGCAGGGATCAGCTTGCAGGTGACTTTTAACACGACAACACAACAGGTTAAATGCAGGTGTGGCTGTAAAGGGTTTCAGGTATTTCTCACAAGGAATCTCACTGGGATTCTCCATCTCTGCCCTGCTCTGGTGAGAGCCCTCGTGCAGAACTGCCTCCAGGCCATGGAACCCCCAGCATGAGAAGGATGCGAATCGGCTGGAATAAGCCCAGAGGGTGATGAAGGATGGAGCCCCTCTGCTCTGGAGCCAGGCTGAGAGAGCTAGGTGTGTTCACCTGGAGAGAAAAAGGCTCCAGAGAGACCTCTGATCCCCTTCCAGAGCTGGAGAGGGACTTGGGACAAGGCATAGAGGGATAGGATACAGGGAATGGCTTCCACTGCCAGAGGGCGGGGACAGATGGGATATTGGGAAGGAATTCTTGGCTGGGGTCTGTTGAGGTCCTGGCACAGGGTGCCCAGAGCAGCTGTGGCTGCCCCTGGATCCCTGGAAATGTCCAAGACCAGGCTGGATGGGGCTTGGAGCAGCCTGGGACAGCGGAAGGTGTCCATGCCCAGGGCAGGGGTGGCAATGGATAAGCTTTAAGGTCCCTTCCAATCCAAATCATTCTGTGATTCTGTGATTCTCTGAATGCTATTTTCCAGCCCATTTTAAACTTATTGTCCTAAGGAATAATTACCTCTATGAATGAACAAAGAGAACAGCTTAATTTTGTCCCTGCCCTGGAAGCTTCTAGACTTCAACCTCTCGTTTCTTTTATTAAAAGCTCTGAGTTGGGTGGTCACCTGCTGTTCATGGTAAGCAGCTTCCCAAACCACAATACACCCACACTGCATCTACTACAACCCCAGCAAGAGGGAATTGAGTCCTCCCTCAGAAATCCTGATAAATTCTGGATTATCTCACTTAAAAATGCCACTTCAGCTGCGAAACTTGGACCTAATACAGGGTTTAGGGATTCTGGCAAATTAAATGGTGTCTGCCTCTTTCAGTGGGAGGCTACAACTCTGCTCCAGCTACGTTCAGACACCAAACTTCCCTGCCAAGGAGTCGACTTACAGCCTGATCCTTCCACAAAAAAAACAGGATGCTGTGAGAAGCCCAAAGGTGAGAGACATACAATATCTATATAAGGATGGAGCTCCTATACGTACCTAAAATAACAGTGACTCATTTCCAGGGCACTGGGAAAAGATAAAAGACTCAGGGAAGGAGCTGAAGAGGGTTCAGGGACTTAGCAGAGCAAGGCTTAGGAGGGCACCACAGACAAAAAGCACTGGGAAAGTTGGGAAAAAGAGATGAAAAGGACATCCAGGCAGCAGCTGAGGAACAGTTGAAGGAGGCAAGCTGAAGAGGAAGGCTTTGAAAAGCAAGTGTAAGGAGGTTAAATCTGATTCAGTGGTATCTGCAGGCAAGCAGAGATGGCAATGGCTTATCTGCTGCCTCCCTGAAGTACTGCACAGCCTGGGTATTAGCAATAAATGATTGGTTTGCTTCAACATTCCTGGCCAAAACACCGTGTAAAGAAGCTCCAAAGAAAGCGGATTATCACTACCAAAACTCTCTCTAGGTAAAACTCCTGCTTGATACCAACACACAGCTGTGGCATTTAGCTAACCCCTTCTCCACCAGGCAAACCACATCCTGCATTAACTGCATTTGATTTTCAGGCCACTTTAATGAAACTCTGTGCTCTGCAGGGTCATCCCTCAAGTCTAGGAGCCTGTTCCTCCAAAAGGTGACAGAAACCAGTCATGCCTGCAGGGAAAACCAAACCAGCTGAAACATTCCTAGAACACTGTGAGTAAAAATGCTGCCCAGAGCAGTTATGGCTGCCCCATCCCTGGCAGTGTCCAAGGTTGGATGGGCCTTGTCCTTTGGCAGGGGACACCTTGCACTAGCCTGGGGAGCTGTATCCATATTTTCTACGTGAATCCCAGACTGTGAATCTCCCAACATCCCAGAAGCCCACAGGACAGGATGCCCACGAAACCCCCGCTGCTCTCCCAGCTGATCAGCCCAAGGAGCCAGCACAGGGAACAGCATTTCCAAAATGCCATTATTATCATATTTTTGCACATGGAAATGTCTGCACAGAGATGGATTCCTGTGTCAGACCACCCCTCCTAACGAGGGAGATAACAAGCCAAACTCCAAGCGCATTCAACCCTGCGTCAGTGTTTCCACCCCAAAATTAATCACTGCCTTAAATCACTGCAGCCTAATCCTCCCGTGATTTCGCCTGTTTTCATCTCATTTCCACTTCACAGCCCATTTGCCTCAAGTTGGCTTCACCCAGGGCAGTGGCCTTGAACTGCACAGCCCTGCTTTGGCAGGGACCGTGAGACTTGCTTTTTAGTGAAATCTGCGATGTGTTGGCTATTTGAGATTTTGTGGCATGGGAGTTGAGTAAAGCTAAATAACACAAAGGAACTTCTTTTAAAAGGACTGGATGTGGCACTCAGTGCCACGGTGCAGTTGAGGTGTCAGGGCATGGGTTGGACTCCATGATCTTGAAGGTCTCTTCCAACCTGGTGATTCTGTAAACTCTATGCACTCCCTTCTGTGCCCTGTAAACAGCTCCTGGCCATGGACCCCAAGTCCTGGAGATTTAGAAGGACTTCACTGTGCATGAGGCACTCGGAGTCCAGAAGTGATGCCAGAAAAATGAGGGAAGGATGAAGCTAGAGGAGATGGATACTGAGGGGCTGGAGCGTGTCCAGGGAGGGAGCTGGGANACAGCTCCTGACAGGAGGGGACAGCCGGGGGGATCGGGCTCTGCTCTCAGGGAACAGGGACAGGAGGAGAGGGAACGGCCTCAGGCTGGGCCAGAGGAGGAATTAGGAGAACTTTTTCCCCTGAAATGGTGGTCAGGCCTTGCAATGAATGGGCTGTCCAGGGCAGTGGTGGAGCCACCACCTCTGGAAGTGTTCAAAAGTCATGTGGATGTGGCACTTGGGGGCACAGCTTAGTGCTGGCAGTGCTGTGGGAGCAGTTGGACTCAGAAGGTCTTTCCCAGTTTCAGTGATTCCATGGCTCTGTCTTATGTGAGGATGGATCCATGAGGGACTAATGGAAAGGAAGTTAGGCCAATTTTCAGAGGAAAATAACACAAACTACCCAGAGCAGTGCTGTTGGCCACAAGACACTGAGATGTTCCCATCAGCAGAGGCAGTTATAGATAATAACTTGATTTACAGAACCAACAGAACCAGACAAACCCAAGCAAACCAAGTCCCAAGGAGGAAGAAACAAGAGGCTGGAGCACGTTACAGTCAGTTTGATCACCAGTGTGTTTTTAGAGGAATCAAAATTCATTCCTGACCTTAGCCAAACTTTGACTTCCCCATACGATCATCACTCTGTCAGAAACGCCATCTCAGTATTTTTAGGTGACAGTACATTTGTTTGTACTGTACATTTCTGGTGAGAAAACTTGTTCTATTTTGTAGGTCACTTGGTTTTACCATCTGCCTTGATTTCTGCTCAAGGGAAGTGCTGTTTCTGAAATCCTCACTGCCACACATGAACTGGGAGATGCTGGAACCAGCAGCAGCTTGGTTTTGTATCATCCCAGTGGAAATACAGAATACTCCTAGATAATGGGAAAAGGGCTCAGCGAAAGCTTGGAGGTGGTCAGTGGGAAGCCATTCCCTCTTGGCCTGTCACTCAGTGTCCTTGTAAAAAGTCCCCTTGCAGCTCTCCTGCAGGCCCAAACGTTTGGCAATATTCTACAATGACCTTAATAGAAAATAAAAAAAGATACTAAGCTTATGAAAATGAATTATGTAAAAGAAATCCGAGGTGGGAGAGATCCTTCACTGCAAGGCCTCTTCTCCACTACCAGCCCATCTCAGAGCCTGAAGGAGCTTTACAACGTTGACAGTGACAAAATAAAGCACTGCGACAACTAACTGATCCTTGGGAAAGCAAACACAAAATTATTCAGTCAGATCTTGGAATTCTACAGCGGATTTGTCCTTGTTTTGACCATAATCTCACAAGTGATGCCAGCAGCAAACCCATCTGGCACGTGTAAGACTAAGTATCTGCTGCTTGTGAAGATCAGCGTCTCAAAATTAGCATTTGTGCTGAGATCTGGTTTGAACTGGCTTAAACAAACCACTTCAGAAACAAGTTCAGCTTCCTATAAAATGCTGCACTCCTTCCGACTGCTTTGCCTGGGGAGTCTAAATCCCTTGAAAAGCAAAGGAGAACCTGGAGTCATGGCCTGCAAAGTATCATGGAATGGTTTGGGTTGGAAAGGAAGCCTGTCCTCAATACCTGCCATATCCACCCAGAGATGCACGGCTCAGGATTTTGGATGCAAAGCAGCATTTGGGTAGAAACCAGCCATTAATATTTGATTCCAAGGTGTAAATAGCACCCAGCATTATGTAACAGCCCCTCAGAGGCTGAAATTCTTATCCTGTGCAAGAACTTCTTTTGTGTGATTAAGAATAAAGCACATTCTAAACTGCACAAAAACCTAATATCCACATACTCCAGGACTGTCTGAAACCCCTGCTAAAGCTGCTTTTAAAGGACTAGAATTTGTCTTAATATTATGGTGGTTTTTAAATCACCTGTAATTCTCATTCATCTGTCACCTCACACACCTCACTGAAAAGTTTGTTTTTCTCCTGTGGAATAGAACTATGATGCAGTTCCTGCATCAGCATCCTGAGTAGCAGCAGTAACTCTGTTAGAACACGTAGCCAAATCTCTGCACTGCAGCCCAAATTACTTAAAAATAACAAGAAAGAAATAATAAAATTAAAAAAACAAAGCAACAAGGAAAAGTATGCACAGCTAAGCCTGGGAGAAACAGCGCAAAAAACCCTTTTGCTTGACAAAAGTCCATGAATATTTGAGTATATGAGTATTTACAAGCTGCAGGAACTTGGGGGGGTTTGGTGATGTACAAATTGCCAAGTAACTGCATTTTCTACTTCTCTGCTGCAACAAGCCTTTTCCAACTCAGCAAACAGCAGCACAACTCCAAAGCTCCCCCTTTGTGCTGATGAACACAACTTCTGCTGAAACTAAAAAGAAAACAGACATTATCCGACAAATATGGGGCATTTGGGAGATGAGCAAACCCCACATTATTGACCCTGACAGTGTTCAGCTGGCACCTCTGAGCCAATATTTGGGAAAGGGAGAGGGGAATGGTGTCTTGAATGACTGAAATGCTCTATGGAGTGGATTGCTTTAATTCTATTTACTTATTTTTTAGTAACAGCCCTTCCTTCTGCCTTTCCACAGAGTTATCTCCTAACCCAAAGGGCTTTGAATTCCTGAGGCTTTAGAGACTTTGTTACAGGAACAACCAGGGATGGAGGAGAGGGATCTGAGTTTTGTTGAGTACTAATTCAAGACATGATAAATCCCTGGGACAGGGATTATACAAGCATAATACAAATATATACACATATATGTACATATATAAGTATGTGCAAATCCCTGTATCGGGGATTTGCATGGAACATGAAAGGAATTTTATTTTTTCCATCTATAAAAATGCTTGATGCCTCCAAACACGGCATCAAACGTCTGATACCAGGGTTAGGGGTATTTTTTTGATAATATTCCAGTTGTACTTTGCCAGCACAACACTTGGTTGAGGGTCAGGGTGGGTGTTTCCCACTAGGAAAAGCTGGCAGCTTTTCAGACCCCATGGACTATCACAGGCAGGACAGGAAGACAAGGAGCTATTCCCTCTGGAACATCTGAGCTAGCTTTGAATCCCAAAACATGATTTGTGAGGTTGAATGCCATCACACACACACAAACAATTCCACTGGAATGGCCACCTGAACACCATGGCCTGGCTGAGTTCCAGGGACAGAGCTGGGAGATGCTCCCAAGATCCTGCTTCCACTATAAAGTCATTAATCAGAAGCAGGGGCAGGGTTAAGTGGGATACTGGGGAGAAACTGGGGACAACTGGGGTGGGCAGGGGCTGGGATGGAATTCCCAGAGAAGCTGTGGCTGCCCCTGGATCCCTGGAAGTGTCCAAGGCCAGGTTGGACACTGGGAGGAACCTGGGACAGTGGAAGGTGTCCCTGCACAGGGCAGGGGTGGGAGGAGATGAGCTCTGAGATCCCTCCCAGCCCAAACCATCCTGGGGTTCTGTGATTCCTGAGATGAGATGAGCTCTGAGATCCCTCCCAGCCCAAACCATCCTGGGGTTCTGTGATTCCTGAGTGTTTGGAGGTATCCAGTCCAAGTGCTGCTGGACCCCAGGGCTCAGGCAGCCACGTCTGTCAGGGGAATCTGTATGAGAGCTGCAGCATATTATTGTGTGAAGGGAATTCCTGCCACTCTCTGAGTTTTACCTGCTCAGAGTAACTCTGCTGCTCAGCTCAGCAAAACCCCTCTGATCCATGCTGGGCTGAGGCTTGATGCCACCCTAGGAAAGGTCCCATTTAAGTGGCAGGCACAGCAGCTCCCAGGATTACTGGGATAGGCAGGAGTTGGCTGCACTCACTTTTCCCTCTCAGTGTGTCACAAACACCTTCCCAAAGCTGCTGCTGAGCCCCAGAGCCCATCTCAGCCCCTTGTGCCAGCAGAAAAAAAACAGAAAATCCCACTGCTTGTCAGGGGAGGGTTTCAGAAACAGAGGGACAAACCTCCACCTGCACCTGGCCAGATCCTTTGGAGTCTCAGCACTCCCTGGGCAAACACCTCCACTCTGCCCCATTAATATCGTTAAAAATACATTATTGCAACCACTTGGTCTGTTTTTTTGAAAAAAAAAGTTTTAAAAATTGTAGTAAATTACTTAAGCTGAGGAACAATTTGCACACAGGTGGCAGGTGAATGTCCTCAGAGAAAATAAAAAGCCTCCCATGTGTCACTTAATCAGGACAACTCAGGATCTTCAAAAGCTTCATTAATATCATTACAGTGTGACTGTCTACAAGCAGGATTATAAATGGGTCATAAACGGCAAGTTTTGACCTAAATTTCACTGTTTGGTCATTGAGTAAAACCTGGAGAAGTCTGGTAGTAGCTTGGGAGTTCCTCTCTCCAATGGAAAATATCACCGCATTTTATCAGAAATTAAAAAAAATAAATCAGTGCACACAATTCACTGGCAAGAACTGTCAGAGTTTTAAAAAGTACCTAGGAAAAGTATCATCAAAACGTGCATTTACTTTGCATATTACAACTGCAGTTCCAAATCAGTGATTCCAAAGCCTTTCATCAGATCATAAAAAACTTCAGGCCAGCTTATAATGAAATCTCTAATCAAATATGAATGAATCATCTGATATGACACAATTCCTTGAATGAGAAACAGATGGAAAAGTAACAATGATTAAGTGGTTTAGATCACAAGATATTAGTTAAGCCAAAGGAGGAGATACTTAATGACAGAATCATGGAATGGCCTGGATTGGAAGCGACCCTAAAGCCCATCCCATCCCACCCCCTGCCATGGGCAGGGACATCTTCCACTATCCCAGGCTGCTCCAAGCCCCGTCCAATCTGGCCTGGGACACTTCCAGGGATGGGGAATCCACGCTGCTCTGGGCAACAAGCACAGGTCTCTTTAATGAACCACCAGCAATTCCCCAGGGAAGCATCAGGAGACTGTTGCTGCATTTTAGGCATCGCTGCACAAAACATTCACCTGATATTCCCTACACTGCCCAACAACAAAGCAGAGCCAAATATAGCCCTGAAAATCAATATATACTGGGGAAGAGCCTCCAGGATCTTGATAAATGCATGTCATGCTAGAAGAGGAATTCCTGAAATCCTTGGAACGCAGGTGGCTGCTCTTTCCCCTACAGCAATGAGCTACCCCCAGTTAATTTTGGCAGAAAGCACCCTGGGGAGCTCTGCAGTGAAAAGGGCAGGCAGACACAGGAAAGACAGCCCCTGGAAATAATGGGACAGTCCATCCTCATCCTTCAGCCAATGCTCGCATCCATCTGCCCAGGGAAGCTGATGGAAAAGAGGAATCCAGTACAGAGTGTCAGAGCACCACAGCCCCAGGACGAGCATTACCTCGAAAGAGTGAAGGGACTGAGAATGAAATAAAGCAAAACAACAGAGATTTCACCCCGACAACCTCTTTGAGGTTGCAAACCCGGGTAAAACACCCAGGCTGCAAACACACATGGCAGACAAGACGTGGCCTCCAAGTTTCCGTCTGAGGCACATGGAATTTCTCCCCCAAGGAAGGCCTCAATCCATAACCAATTTCCTTGAAACATTTATCACTTTTCATTCACCACACAGTGCTGTTATTTTTAGCAAAGCCAGAGGAACAAATTCCTGAAAAAACATTCAAGGAAGCCTTTCCACACCTGCTCGCATTTGGCCATCTCCTCCTTCCCTTAAGTTTTCTTCACAGAGTTTGAGCATTCAAAGGCTCTTCCCTTTATCACCTGCTTTGCTATAAATCAAAAGCACAAAACAACCTTTCCTGTGGTAGGGAATCAGAGAAAATTCTTATTTTTGAAAATAACACTTGGTGAAGAGTCAAGACTAAGAGAATCCAGTGAACTCCAGAGCTGATAAATGTGAATTAATGAACTAAGCAAGGTGAGGGAAGAAGAAAGAAAAACAGCAAGTTGGGGCCTGTGGCAGAGAAAACTTTCCTTCCTTTCATCCAGGAAACCAGTGCTGCATTCAAGAGATTCACATTTAAGTGATGCTTTCAGCTGTTAAAAGACAGATAATCATTAATAATTCATGCCAGCTCCTCCAATTGATAACCATTTCCTCATGGGTGAGAAAGGAGACAGATAAATCATGACAGATAAATACGTATTCTGAGACAAAAGACAACAAAGCAGAGTTGAGGAGCTGTGGGCTCCTGCTCTTCCCAACCCACGGGGATCAAGATATTCACATTCTGTGCTCCAGCACCAGATCAGTTCAGGACTGCCCATCCCTGCAAGTGCTCAAGGCCAGGACACTTGGACACAGCTTGGAGCAACCTGGGAGAGTGGAAGGTATCATGGGACCTTGCCCAAGGGACAAAATTGGGTTTTGAGGTCCTTTCCAACTCAAAGCAGTCTGTGATTCTCTAATTCCCAGCTTGGCTAGAGGAGGGATTTAATTCCATGTGGAACATGGACACTGAAGTTGAGACAGAGGTGGCCAAAAAGCTCATCCCTCTTCCATACACACACCCCTGCACATGCACAAAGTGCTAAAGCAGAGTTGGAAGGTCATTAAATTATCCCATGACCAACAAAACATGAGTTTGGGGACAGCATTAGTCCAGAAAAGAGGTTCTGAACCTTGAACATGCCTGCTCCTCTGCAGGGAGCTGCCCAGAGCCTCCAGATGTGGCAGTTCCCTCCCCTCCCCTGCACAAATAACCCCAAATTTACTGACTGCAAAGGGCTCTTAATAGAAGCACGGCAGTTCAGCAAATCCTCTGTGGAAATCAGGGAACTGGCTGAAGGCTGTGCAGGACTTTGGCTCTGAGGCTGGGCTCCAGGAGTGCCTCCAGCAGATGAAACATTCCTTTTATTGTCACTGCATGGGCTACCGTTTGTCCATTTAGCTCAGGGCTGGAAATGAAAGACAAATATTAATAAATCATAGGTACTGCAGGAAACACAACCTTGAGCTGACTTTAACTCTTGAGGCTTTAAGCAGCAGTTTCTCTGTTACCTTGGAATCATGGAATGGTTTGGGTGGGAAGGGACTCAAAGCCCATGCACTGCCACGGGACGCCTTCCACTAGCCCAGGTTGCTGCAAGCCTTATCCTTAAACACTTCCAGGGATCCAGGGGCAGCCACAGCTTCTCTGGGAATCTTATCTTACACCACAGCATCTAAATGGTCACACCAAGCCTGACAAAAAAAGCTGCAGCTTTTCAATAACCCAACAAGAGGACCAGATTAAATCTGCTCAGCACACGGTTGTGACATCAAAATTATTTTTCACAGAACTCACTTTTGATGATAATTTGGGGGGTTTGGATGGGTTTCTCTCCCATTCTGGGTTTCATGTACATATCCATATTATATATCAGGATATTTTTAACACTATAGGAAAGCCTTTCTGAGGGGTAACTTCTTCTGGGGCACGACAAAACTTCATGTTGTTCTCGAGCTAACACGGAGTAATCTCTGACTGCAAAATCAAAGGACAATATTAGTCCAGAGGATCATACAAACCATTTATTCCTACACACATCAACATCATTTTTTTTGTGAATGACTGTGGAAGTGAGAGTGGATAATTAGATCTAGGAGGCAGAAAAAGCAGCAGGGAGCTGAAATATCCTACTAAATGCTCTGTGTTGGAAGGGATCTCATCCCTTTCCAGCCCTTTTCCACAGGCAGGGACACCTTCCACTATCCCAGGGTGCTCCAAGCCCCAGTGTCCAACCTGGCCTCAAGACACTTCCAGGGATCCAGAGGCAGCCACAGCTTCTGCAGGAAATCTCTACCAGGGCCTCACTAGTCTCTGATTATTAAAAAAAATTTAAAAAAAGAATTACGGGAAGCAAGGTTGCTCAATAAAATTAATTTATTCCATCTCCTCCCCCGGGCCAAAGGCGCAGCGATCCTCGGGAGCCCGAGGCAGAGCAGGCAGAGTTATCAAACTGATGATTATTGTACTCCTGAGCAGGAGGTGGGCTGTGGGGGCTTTGTCTTGTTGTACTTCTGCGAGCACCTCAGAAATTCAGAAGCGCTAATTATGGGTGATACGTCTTTGAAAAGGGAAAATGTTTCCCTTCCTCCAATTAATCTTTAATTTATACAGAAAAGAAGATAGAAATAATTTTCACTGCCGATGACTGAACTCAGTTCTATTCAACCAAATTCACTCCTAAAAACCATCTCATAAAATTGCTGTAAATATTTCTTGGTTTGGAGTTGAAATGATCTGCAGGACAGAGGATTTTTAAAACTTTCTCACCATTTCAGAGAAAAACAACAAGGGTCAAACCTCTCCTTCACTTGGTTTGTGGTGAAGAGAAAAACATTTTGGTTTCCTACAAGCACACCGCAGTGATTTTATCTGAAATAGAAATGCAGCATAAAAGCCCATCGACCACTCAAGTTTATTCAACCTTACCCTGACCAGGGCAGGAGAATGTTTTAAACAAAATATACCAGGACACAAATCGAGCAATTTTTTTTTTCCTTATGCTGTTTTTTAACATCATTATTTCAGTCATGCCTGAGACTTGGAACACCACCCGACAATCCCACACACAATTTGTCTTTCCACCAATCCTTGGTGTTACTTCTCCTTTCTTCTCTCAGAAAGATATGTAGCAAAATCCTAAAGACAAGAACAATAAAAACCAGATATGGCAATCTCAGAATGGGTTGGGTGGGAAGGAGACTTCAAGATCATCCAGTGCCATCCCCTGCCATGGACAGGGACACCTTCCACTGTTCCAGGGTGCTCCAAAAGTCCCATACATTCTGGCCTGGGACACTTCCAGGGATCCAGGGGCAGCCACAGCTTCTCTGGGAATTCCATCCCAGCCCCTCCCCACCCTCACAGGGAAGGATTCCTTTCCAATATCCCATCTAAATCTACCTTCTTTCAGTTTAAAGCCAACCTTCCTTGTCCTGTCCCTCCAACCCTTGTCCCCAGTCCCTCTCCAGCTCTCCTGGTGCCCCTTTAGGTTCTGGAAGGGGCTTTGAGCTCTCCCTGGAGCCTTCTCCTCTCCAGGTGAGCACCCCCAGCTCTCCCAGCCTGAATTCCATTCCAACAGCTTAGTTACTGGGAGAATCATTCCCACCTCCCACTTCACACCAGCACAGCTCCCCAGGGATCCCTGCCTCACAAAAGCACAGAGGTGAGCTATTAAAAATACCCAAAATGGAGTCTAAACAGAAAGAACTCCCTAAATCCTGCATGGCTCCAACAAACAGCCTCATTTCATATGGGGAAAAACAGCCAGAGCAGACTCTACCATCAAGTTCCCCAAGCTCTCAATCAGCACCACCCTTTAGCCTGAAATACCTCAAAAGGAAACATTAAACGTAACCAGCAAGCAAATCAATACCAAAATAAAGGGACAGAAGATTCAAACCCATCCCTTTCACAATCCAGAGCCACAAAATCCAGCCCGGCTCACAATCAAGGTGAACAGTAAAACCTGGAAGCTGACCTGTGCTACCAGAGTGATTTTAAAATGAGAATCCCCTCTGAGGGTTAGGAAAAGAGAACCTCCCTTACCTGACAGACACGTTTGGGAGCACACGGAGGGGACAGGGATTTCTCAGAACCCAAAGCCAAGCGCCCATGCCCGGTAAACAACCACGTCTTCCTTTCTTCCCCCAATGCAATAACTCTACGTCCTTGAAAGTTTCCTTCCCCAGATAGGCATTTAAGTCCACAAAAATCTAGGTTAGGTTGGAGTCCACTTTTTTCCTCCCCCTCCCAGTGCACCAGAGTTGTTTTGAATAAACTTCATTTACATCTTTCCAACTGGCATTACCAGAAGTGCTCAGACCTCCTACAAGATCTCATCCTTAATAGAAAAGGGCCTGAGGGCATTTTGGAAGGCAACAGAGAAGGGAAAGTTGGGGGTTTGGAAGATCTGAGCTGCTCCCTGCAGAGTAGATAATGTTTGCTATATCCTATCACCCTTGGTATAAATATCTGCTTGTACCTGGAAGAGAGAAGGGGGAAACACAAAAGCCAGCAGTAGATTGTTTCCCATAGAATTCCAGGTGCAGGGAGCAGAACTTTGGTTTCCATCACTTGCAGAGCTGCAGCCCTGAGCTCTAAGAGCTCTCCCAGCTGGGTGAGGAGCAGCCAGGACGAGGAGCAGGAGGACAAGCCCCAGGAGATGCCGTGGCAGGATCATTAGGAGAGGGAGAACAGCAAACAGCCCAGAGCCCAGCCTGACACACTTTGATCAGCCCGGCCTTGGCTCCCTGGTCCTTCTCCCTAATGAGAGCTCCCAAACCTCCTCCTGGGCTGGGAAAGGACTCGCTCAGATGCTGCTTTGTTCTCCTATCCTCTCCTTTCTCAGGCATTGCCCACCAGGCTGGGCTCCCCTCAGCCCCCTGCGAGGTTCCCAGGGCTGCTGTGCTCCATTCCCAAATCCCACTCTCCCAGCCTGGGAAAGCAGAGGTGTGCAAGTCCTAACAGACTCTGTTCCAGCACTCAGCATTTGCATTCTGCTCTCCCACTCGCAAGGCAGAGCTGCAGAGCGTTTTCCTGCGCCCCCCAGAACAGGAACCAAGTTTAATAGGAGGTTTTTTCCTTACCAGAGCTGGGCATGTGGTTCACTCGAGGTGGATTCAACAGCTCCACTGGCTGGTCTCTGCCAGAAAGCCCATCTGGAAAGAGGGGGGGAAAAAAGAAAATAAAATCACATCAATACTTTGAGTAGCTGAGCTATTTTTAGCTATTCCAAGCAGAAAAAAAAAAATAAATAAATCAGTAACCAATTACTGATGCAGAGCAGAAACACAAGTAGCACAAATCAATGGAAATGAGAACATTCCCAGGATAGTTAAAGAAGAAAATAAAGGAGACTCTATCCTGAACTATACTCAAGAGTTTCCACAAGTGGTACTGATCCCAGGCTGAGGAAACAGGCTCACAAACCTTACCAGAGAACAACTAAACTGCAATTCCTTCCTTGCTGGGAGAACTGAGCCAAGACAGAGACACAGCCCCACGGAGCAAAGTTGAGGAATGGCTGGAATATGCCAGGGAGATGTTAAAGAAAACTGACAAATCACTGCAGGAGATTAAAATGCAGAGACATGCATAACAAGCCCCATTTTGCATAAGTTTGGATTACAGAAAGGCATTAAAAACATACTTTGTAAATGAGATGCACAAATCCATCTTGCTGAAGCAGTTCTCTATTTAAAATATTTCCAAGATTGTATCTTGCATCCATGTAGAGTTAAACAGAACCACCAGCACTGAAGACTGCCACACCTGAGTTTCTAGTCACCTATTCCCCTCCCAGAAAAGCCAAAGTAAAAAATGCTAAATTATGTTTTCAGTGCAATTATGAACCCTGGGATACAGAAAATTTATCTCAAACCTATTTGTTCCACCTTTGCCAGTCTGTCTCACTTTTCCCCTCCAGCCCCTTTCTGTGCTGCAGCTCTGATAGGATCAAGCCAAACCCTGTCTGGAGACATCAAAGAAGCAACCCCATTGCTCTCAGGGAAAGGAGAGTGCTAGAAAAATGTTAAGATTTGTTTTCTTCTCCTTGCTTTCTCTGTTTTTCTGGAGAGAAAGTACAGCTGGAGACTTCTCCATGTCTTGCCTGGGTTCACCTCCAGTGACTATAGCTGGATGAAAGGGGAAGAGCAAAATATCACTATTTTAAATATAATCAAGTCAGCAGGTGTTCCAGAGCCAGTGGAGAGCACAGCCCAGGAAAATTCCCAGTTTTCCTGGGGAGCAGAGTATCTTCTCTGCCAGGCTCTTTCAGACAAAGATGGGCTCTCAGAGGAGAAGAACTCGTGGACAAAACAGAGCCCTGTAGGAGCACCCAGGTGTTCTGTGAGACAAATCCAGATCAGTGTGGGGGATTTTTAAGACTTGTTTAATGCTAAGAAATAAAGTACTCAAAATAGCCAAAACTCAAAGCCATAAACCAACACTTTGCAATCTTTGTTTCAAAATCAATATTAGACTAATCACAGTAGAACATTTAGAAACACCTTTTAAAGCACTGATACCTGAAACACTTGAGGCAAAACTGAGCTATCCAAGACCAAGGTTCTGTCTTTGCTGTACGAATAAAGCTCAATAAAATAAAATAAAATAAAAAACAAAAACAAAAACAAAAAATAAAGCTGCAAATCTCTGGAGTCCTTCCTCAGCACAAGGATGTGAAGCTGCTGGAGCACTGCATGCAATCAGAGTTTGACTCCTCTCACAAGCCACAAATCCTGGTTTGAATACTGAGACAGCCCAGACAAGCTACAAAATATTCCCCAGCTCTCTGCTGGCCAAATTGGTCCTGAGCTACTAAACAGAACTGGCAAGAAAACACCCCCTCAAATTGGTTCTGTATGAATCAGTCTGATGATTTCCCCAAAACTCTGCAACAAACTGCTCTGTCCACTGAGCCTGGAGGGAAGCAGACACCAGCCTGGCTGATTCATGGCTCAAGTCAGGGAACATTTCGTGTAGCTCAATTTCCAGATGGGCATTTCTACTCATTAATTAACAAGATGAAGCCATAATTCATGGACGGAAAATTGAACACTTTGGTTTTTTTTATTTTAATCTGTTCCAAAGAATTGTTTAAGTTACTCAGAAAATTTAGCCAGGACAGGTTTGGAAGCAGCTGAGCTTGCAGGATTTAAAGATGTTGAAAACAGAAAATCAAGGCAAAATGTTTACAAGTTCAGCCCAGAATAAACCAGAAACATGACAGATAAAAACCCTCGGAAAAGATGAAGCAGAAAAATGAACAATTTCTCAAAACCAGAGAATCGTCAAGATTGGAAAAGACCTCTGAGATCATCAAGTCCATCCAGGGCAAAACCAAACCAGATGAGGACAGGGAAATACAACTTCATCACTCAAAAAAGACCAAAAATGACGAGAAATGGAAGGCTGAAATATTCAACAAGGTCTTAATGAAAACTGCAAGCAGTCTGACTATAATTAACTCTGAAAAGCTTAAAAATGCAGAGCAAAACTGGGAACGAAGAGGTTATTTAAATAGTTTTCCATGTATTCAGATCTTTCAACCTGATGCAAATCACCCTGGCCTACCTGAATTCCTGGAGTGAAGCGATGAGCAACTAAAAATTATCTTTAAAGGACACACAGAGTAGAGAAGTTCTACAGAGGTGTAGAAGTAAAACTTCAGGAGAGACAGGGAGAAAGGCAGGAGCAAGAGGTAGAGAACATCAGCATTACTGGCTCAGATTTGTCCCTCTGGAGCTTGAAATGCAGAATTAAAGCTAAAAAGAACCTCAGATGGATGAGAGATGCAGTGACAAAGGAATAAAACCTTCCCACTGTGATAACGATAGAAAACAGTACAAATGGGAAATACCTGGCCAAGCAAGGCCAGAAGAAGGAAGGGGCAAAGGATTTCCCAAATCCAAGCACTCCCCATTGAGTGGCAATGCAGAGGAGCCAAGTTTCCTCCTGGATGGGCCAACAGGGGCACGTGCAAAGTCATCCTCGGGGACACGGCAGCCTCGGTGGCCACAGCTTTAGCTTCAACGCCTGAAAATGAATTGTGGGCAACCAAGGAGAAACCTCAGAGAGAAGATTTTTAGAAATGAGACTGAGAGGGATCTGCAGAACTCACTTTTGCCAGCATCAGCCTGTTCCCTGGCACAGGGTATCCAGAGTAGCTGTGGCTGCCCCTGGATCCCTGGAAGTGTCCAAAGCCAGGCTGGACAGGGCTTGGAGCAGCCTGGGATAGTGGCAGGTGGTGGAATGGGATGAGCTTTGAGGCCCCAAATCATTCTCAGCACAAGCCTCATCCCTTTCCATCAGGCTGCTGTCAGAGAGGCTCAGGCTGCTGCACATGAGAGCTCCTGGCTGGTGCTGGCTCTGCCCAGCAGTTCTGTGCTGTCTCCCTTACATGTGTCAGCCCACAGCAATTCCATGGATTTCTTCCAGGCACAGGAACGTGGGGTTCCTTTCCCCTGCTCTCAGTATCCACAGTCAGGCTATAAAAAGCACCTTGCATTTTGTACTCGAGCTGGGCTGGGGGGGGGGAAGGATAATGTGCAAACAGGATTTCTCTGCGTTGCTTCCCAGCAGAATTTGGGGAGGGTCCATGGGTGGCTGAATTTAAAAAACCAGATCATGCACTGCACTTGGAGCCTTGGGATACCAGGCAGCTAAAACAGGCTGGTAAAAATAAAACAATAAAAGTCTCCACCCTTGACCGTTAAGCACAGGCCACTGGAACATCCTGACTTACGTATCAAGTGTGTGTGACAAGTTACAACATTAGTTACAATATGAGAACGCTAATTATCATGGACGTGTTATTTATTTGTCTGCTCACTCAAAATTTACAGAAGGGGGGGAAAAAATCCCTCAACATTTACAAGAAAGCAATTAGGGCAGCAAATGGATTATTTCTCTTTAAACCTACGAGAAAATGCTCAGTGCATATTTCCTCTCTAATTTGTCTGCACTCAAGGATCTATTTTTGGAAGTCTCCCTAGACTGTATTGTAGCACCACATGTACTGTAATGGCATTTTAATTAGCCCAGAGAGCTGGAAGATGCACTCTGCATCCAAAAGAGAGGCAGCCTAACAAAATGAGAGCATCCTTCTCTTCCCTTCTCGGAGATTTACAGCAGCTATCAAGCCGAAATACCAATTATGGCTCCAACTGGAACCAACTGCAACTGCTGTGAAAATCCAGCGCCTCGCCACGGCCCCTGGAACTCCACGGGAGCAAACCAGGCCCTGAGTACTATTTACTCATACTTTAAAGGTGGATGGGACAAATAAATATGCTGCAGCCACGCAGGGGCAGAACAGGGGACAGGAGGAGGGGACACAAGTGGAAAAGGGACAGATCTGCCAGAGTTATCCAAACATACGTTTAGATGAAAGTTAATCCAATCCTGTT
>VZTB01016921.1:160542-201105 GCA_013397245.1 Thryothorus ludovicianus | reverse complement strand
ATTACTACAACTACAGCTAACGTTGAAGTGAGACACCTTGCCTTGCCAGTGGGTGACATCATGCATCACCACCACCACCAGGATGGCTGGTGTGTGTATATATGCATATATATATATGTATATGTATTTAATTTGCCTTCATTCTGACTCCTTGCTTCAAATGCAGTAGAAAGTAGGTCAGGCTGGTGGCTTCCTCAGTTCTGAATAGCAAAGCCCTCTCATGCCCTTGACATTCCAGATTGCTCCAGAGATGTTCCAAAGTCCAGATGTCAGTGGGGGGGTTCCACTAAAGCCAGGGGCCCACCCCAGCATCCAGTACCTAGAGAGTTCTCTAGAGAGAACCAGGATGAGGTTCAAGCTTTCTTTTCCACTAGAATCCACACAATCACCTCACAAGAATCTGAAGATACTCAGGTGCAACATTTACGAGAGCTTGGTACTGCTCTCCTACCCTGGACCTTGTAAAGACAGATCCTGCAGGTCACAGTCTGGTTAACATCAAGGCAAAAGCATAAAAGGAAAGGAGTTCAAGGCCATGCTGGATGGAGCTTTGAGCAATCTGATTCAGTGTGTGGCACTCTGGCCATGGCAAGGGAACTCGATGGTCTTGAAGGTCCCTTCCAACCCAAACCCTCCCAGGACTCTAATGCTCAGCAGCTGTTAACACAAACAGCAACATTGAATTTATAACTAGGAAGTTATCCTAGAAGCCAAAATACCTAAGAAGTGTTTAAACAGGAAGCTGTGGTCCTCAAGGTGTTGACAGGCTGATATCCAGATGACATGACACCACTTCTCAAACGCCAAACCCTGGAAGCATTGTGTTCCACTTTCTGTGCCATTATTTTCCTTAATTCTTTGCAGTGGGAGGATAAAGCAACTCCTCCTAAACATGATAATCTTCAGCCTCCCCAGCAGACTCCGATGACTTCATCCACAGAAAACTGAGGAGATGTGTCACTTTGGAATAAAATAATCCTTTACATGTAAATGCAAGTGAGCAGAAGCTTAGAGTAACCCATCCACTCCATCCAACAGGTCAACGCTCACTGGCATCATTACAGCAAGAAGGAGGAGCTGCCCATTCCAGGAGATTTGCTTCCCTTCCCCCTTGGGCAAGGACAGCCAGAAGCCCCCACATTCAGCCTTCCCAACAAAGAATGCAGGGAAGGAAAAATAAAACACCTTAAAGGAAGAGAACATGTACTACATTTTTCCTGCCTATTTTTTCTTCCAAGCAAAAAAACCCCACATATTTAGTGCTGGTTTTCATTCCATTTTACGGTTTCGAGATCCGCTCACTTGGTCCAAGGGAAGTAACTACGGAAAGCCAGGTAAAATCAGGGCTAAGCTCAAGCACACACCTGCAGTAACAACACCCGATCACCTACGGCACCTCAGAAAGACAGAAACCCAAGGAACCCACCTGCTCCCATCCACCCACCTGGCAAACACAGCCTCGCCCAGAGCAGCGCGGGCCCCTGCAGCAGCAGCGTCCGGAACATTCCGCAGGGAGCCCACCCGGGCACTCCGCTCCCTCTCCAGTGCCTGGCAGCAAAGGCTGAGCTCTGGTGTCCCCTGGCAGTCACATTCCAGGAGTGACATTCCCAGGCACGGGGCTGTGTCCCAGACCCAGCTCTGTTTCAGGCTCTCCTCTGGATGGTGCCAGAAGGCCTCTGCTGGTGGCCACTCAACACCTCCTGCTGCCCAGTGCAGAGCAAGCCCCAACACACAGCTGGGGGCTTCCATTCCCACCATTCCCAGGGCTCCCAGGGCGCTGGGAGACTTGGGGTGGGATTTGCAGGATCCACCTGATGTTCCATCAGTCCCGGGTGAGGAGCTGCCTGCAGGATCAGCCTGGCACTTTGCACAGCACTTCCTCATTATCCCAGCCTTATCCCAGAGGGAGCCGACCAGGATCAACATCTGGCAGTGGGAAAAGCATCCCTGTCTACCTTTCCTGGTGTAATTTCCTTATCACAAGGGCTGGAGCCCCTCTGCCCTAGAGCCAGGCTGGGAGAGCTGGGGAAGGGAAGGTTCCAGGGAGACCTTAGAGCCCTTTCCAGGGACTAAAGGGGCTCCAGGAGAGGTGGAGAGGGACTGGGGACAAGGCATGGAGAGACAGGACACAGGGAATGGCTCCCACTGCCAGAGGGCAGGGACAGCTGGGATATTGGGGAGGAATTGTTCCCTGGGAGGCTGGGCAGGCCCTGGAACAGGATGCCCAGAGAAGCTGTGGCTGCCCCTGGATCCCTGGAAGTGTCCAAGGCCAGGCTGGACACTGGGGCTTAGACCTCTCTGGGACAGTGGAAGGTGTTCCTGCCCATGGCAGGGAGGTGAGACTGGATGAGCTTTAAGGTCCTTTGCGCTCCAAACGCCTCTGGGATTCTGTGATTCCATAATACCTACTGCTATCTGCCAGCTTTAGATTGTCTGGATATATCATCTTCATGTCAATTATGTACAGATTTCTAAAATGTGGACTTCAGATATTTTTAAATCCTGGATTAAAAAACCAAACAACCAGACTTCCATTTCAAAGTATCTAAAAGTAGATTCCACTTTCACAGACTTGGTGGAACAGCAATTTCCCCACTTGCGATGGAGGAGCCGAGACTCCGCTGTTCATGACTATAAATATATTCATAGATATTTTCCCTGGCACAAAGCACTTCAATTTTAAAGGCAAGAGATTCATCAACTCTTCTGGAGAGCTTCATCCTTTTGCTGCTTTGATTCTGTCAGTGAGCACACGCTCCTGGCAGGAGTGGAGGAGGGCACAATCTGCCACCATCTGCAGGGTGCAATCCATCTGAAAAGGTGACTGTCCTCAAGAAATTAGCATAGTCCAAGCATTTAACTTCACTCTGGAATATTATGTTCAACCAACAGGCTCTTTCCAGAGCCATTCTGCAAAATGTTCCTGTTCCCTGCGTGGTGCTGGGTTCTTTTTTTTTTTTTTAAGTTTTAATGCAGCCTTTTAACAAAAGTGGATAAAATTTTCCATCCTTCTTGGGAGCAGAACGGGATGAAGGCAGGATTCCACCCTCCTAGTTAAATGTTTCTCCAGGAGATCAGCGTTATCAAAGCGAGGTGTTTAATCTGCTGAGACAGGTCCCATGAACTTCAGCACAGTAAAAAAAGCCAACTCCCCAGGACTCCCTCGGCACTCAGCGGGTGCTGCTGGCACCCAGCCACCCCCCAAATCACCCACTATTCACAACACACAGATCCCCACTGGAGAGCCACAAATCCACAGACAAAATGCCCCTTTGTTCCAAACTCGTATTCCAGCAGGTTTTTCTAAACGGATTGCTGATACAAGAATGAAGCAACGGAAGAGGGGAGGGGGAAAAAAAAAAAAGCACCTTGAAATTATCTGCAATTGTCAGCAGCGGGAGAGAGGCGAAGCACATTTTCGGGGCAGGAGAGAAGGTTCAGCAACCTGCTTAATTTCCCCTTCTCTCCCAATGAATAAACTGTCAGGAAGAAATCCAGCTGAAAGATAGCCTGGCTCTTCCACAGCTTCAAATGAGGCTCCAGCTCCTGCCCACGTGCTCACAGGACATGATGTTCGAGCTAATGAGATGCCATGGGAAGAAAAGGTTTCCCTCCTTCCCGGAGGGAACAAACTGTATGTGATGGGAAGCAAAGAGCATGGATTGCCTCCCAGCCCCGTGCTTGGCCAGCACATGAGCTAAGTGAGGCTGATCCACACAAGTGAGGACTCTGGGGAGGGTCAGGCTGGAGATCCGGGAAAGGTTCCCCCCTAGAGGGTGCTGGAGCACCGCCCAGGCTCCCCAGGGAAACGGCCCCGAGGCTGCCAGAGCTCCAGGAGCCTTTGGACAATGCTCTCAGGGATGCACAGGGTGGGACTGCTGGCGTTTGTGGGGTAGGACTTTGTGATCCTTGCGGGTCCCTTCCAGCTGTGGACATTCCATGATTCCATGAGCTATTTCCAATGAAGGCTGCATCCAAAGGTTCTGATCCTTTGCAGTGCAGAAAAGGGATGTGAGGACACTTACTCAGCAAACCATTACACTCATGCAAACCCAGAAAAAAATTCCTGGATGCAGCAGAGAGGGCAGGGAGAACAGAGGCAAAGGAAACTGAGGCTTGGGACCTTCCCTGGACACTGCTGGCAACGGGAACCATCCAGGATTTCATGACTAAGCAGATGCCTTCTGGCCTTAAGGAGCTGCCTGAGCACATGGCAGAACTGGAAAAAACAGAGGGGAAAATAAGGTGGCATTTTTTATCAAGGAAAAGTAAATATGGAGACATGGAAACAGGATGGTCAACAAAGAGATCGTTTGATGGAGGAGTCAGGCTCCAAAGGCTTCCAGCCACAACCTTTCCCAGTGCTCCATCACCCCTTCTGCTACACTCACCGTCTTTTAAGGTGGAAAATTCATCCTTGGAAATACCACATCCAAGCCTATAACAGCGTAAAATCTGTGGCTCACCAGGGAAAAATCCTTATGGCCTAACATTTTAAGGGTCACAGACCAGCTGACCGGGCTCGCGAGCAGCCTGAACTGCAAGTCATCCTATGCCTGCTGAAGACAACAGCAACATGTTTGAGTGCCACCCTCACTCTCAAAAAGGGAGGAGGACAAGTTTTCTCCTTGCTTTGCTCAGATTCCAAGCAGGTGCACATATAAATTGAGTAAGTTTGTGTACAAAGCTTGGACCAAAAATTACTGGCACCCAGAAATCAAAATCCTGTCCCAACACGCCAATTCAGGGTGCTCAAAACAAAGCTGGAGATTGTACTTGGTCAGAATCAAAATCATCAGTTCAACAGTCCTGGAAGTACACAAACAAACAGTAATTAAACCAATCATGCAGTTAAAACCAGTCGTGTCCAGAGTGACCATATTCCAAACTTCAGCACTGACTCTCCACCCTCAAAAGAAACAAACTCCCCAAAAGCACCAAGCACAAAAGGTTACTTTTAACTAAACGTAAGAATGCCGAGTCATTCATCAAAAAGATTGTTTTGCTTTAAAATATTCAAAATAAGTATTTCTATGGGCATTACTGCCCTTAAATTCGAGCCATGAAAAAATCAGACACTTTCCACAGAGAACTCTGGATGGAGACCACCAAATCCCAACCCAAAGGACAGCTCCCAGCACCTGCCCTCAGCACTTCCTTTGACCCATCCTGATGATGGAAAGCAGCAGAAAGCTCCAACAGAGGACAATCCCATCACTGCCACCAGAAAGGCACAATCCACAACTCCCTCACGCTCAAAAATTCCCTTTATTCTGGTTCTATGGCACATAGGGGGTTCACGCAAGCTGAAATGCTCCCACAATGCATCATGGGTTTTCCTTACCACAATGGCTCATTATTCCATGGCAATCTAATACAGTGTTAGTAGATAATACCAGTAATATGGATTTGCTTTAGTAAAAGCATTTTAAATTGCATTCAACACAGTAACACGAGAACAGCACACTTTGAAAACGGGTATTTCTAATTCCTGGTGCGAGGAGGAGCAACTCCTGTTTCCAAGCCAAGGAGAAGCAAGTCCGTCTCAACACAAGGCCAATCCAAAGTCGTGGAATTGCAGAAAAGGTTGGAAAGGCCCTCCAAGATCACCGAGTCCAAGCATCAACTCAGCACCGTGGCTAAACCTTGTCCCCAGGTGTGGCCTCAACACTGGACTTTATGTTCAAAATAACGTGACAAAGAGGAGAAAAGAAACTAAAAATCATTTTAATGAGTATTATTGTTTATTCCTTTAGGGCACAGCACTTTTACCAGCAAGGTGCAGCCTTCACAGGGGGCTAAAGAGCACCAAACCACCTCATGGGCTGCACCTCCGTAAGTGGATTGCTCCAGGTCTGGAGACAGCCCTCATATGGAATCAGGAATCTCAGGAGCTGCAACACCCAGAGGACCTGGGAGTCTCTGAGGATTCCTCCGAGCGAACAATCAGCATGATGAAACACTTTTGATGTGTTACAAAAGGAAACAGATGTTCTAAACTGTACTCAGCAGAGGTGTCCAGATATAATTGTGAGTAGGTGGTTTGGGCTGGGAGGGACATTAAAGCTCATCCAGGTGCAATCTCTCTGCCTTGGGCAGGGACACTTTTCACCAGCCCAGGTTGCTCCAGTTCATTTGAACTCATTTCTGTGTCATTATGTTGGGTTTACCTTCATCACTGCAAGTAGAAAAGTGTAAATTAAGATACTTAGGTTTACTAAGTATCTTAAGTATCTTATTGACTAAGTTACTCCTTATGGCACCATGTACTCAGAAAAAGTAAGGCAAAAAAGGGATGATTTTGGGTTTTGTTTTCAGGGGTTTTTCCTTAATCTGGAGTTATTCCTCTCCCATTTCTCACCTTAAAGCCACGCCTTCCACAGCCTTCTGTGTGCCCCGACCAAAATCCAGCTGGCACCTCCCAGAAATCCATCAGAATTCCTTTAGGCTTCTGCAGCCAAGAGGTCCCTGCTTATCACGGGAGGGGAAAAACATTGAAAATATGATCAGCAAATGGGGGAGCTGGCCCCACATAATAAACCAGAATGTGCTGGGCCTAGAGAAAAGGAGGCTGTTTTCTCATTCCTTAGAACCAGTGCACACTGTGAGCCTGAACATATTATCCTACCTGGATGTTATTTAAAATAAAAAACCACAGTGACTACGAATTTGCTAAATAGTAAATACCTCCAATCAGCTTTGGCTGCATCCTCCAGTGTTTTACACCAACAGCTATCTCTGGGCTGCCTTCCCCCCACCACTGATGGAGAATCCATGCCCTGCCTTTTGCTGGCCAAAGGCAGTGCCACACTGACATTCCCGTCAAGCCAGCAGTGCCAATCGATGGCCTCCCCAAAAAAATCAATCCTGGCCCACATTTCAATCCTCCCCAACACCCAGACAGCAGGAATCTCTCATCCTTTGTGCGCTACAAGCAAAGGAGCAGCTGAAAACACTTGACATTTGTCAATGTGGATGAGATTCCCTCAGCGCAGGGTGTGGGTGTTCACTCCTGGAACTGGAGATGCACCAAGGCAGAGCTTATCCCAGCATCTGTGCAAGGACTCATCCAAACCAAAGCCTTTCACAGAGCCAGAGAACACCCTGAAAGGAACCCACAAGGATCATCCACTCCAGCCCTGGGCCCTGCACAGACACCCCAACAATCCCACCCTGGGCATCCCTGGGAGCAGTGTCCAAACTCTCCTGGAGCTCTGGCAGCCTCAGGGCCGTGCCCATTCCCTGGGGAGCCTGGGCAGTGCCCAGCACCCTCTGGGGGAAGAACCTTTCCCTGATATGCACCCTGTGGTTTGATCCCTCTCTGCTGCATGTTAAGAAGCTACCGAGGAACACAAATATATCCTCGCAGCTTTCCCTCAAACTCCTCCTCAAAACCCAAGGCATGTCCTTGGACAGGTTTTTTTGAACATCTTGTTCTCGAGCCAAGGTTTAAAATTCATTGCGCCCCTGCATCGCTGTCATCCTGCACTCCTGTCTCTGGCATACATGAGGTTTGACCTTTTCAGATTTACATTTACAGCATTCACAATCCTTGTGAGCTCTGCTACAGACAGGAAAAAAAAACTAGTTGAGAGGAATTTCTGGAATGGTGACTGGACTGCTGATGTTTCCTAAGGCAAAACACACACTGCTTCTATTCCAGCTTCCTAATACCCTGGTAAACAAGAGAAAATTGATTGACAAAGGAACCCTAACTAGCTGGAATCTTCTGAAAGACGGAAAACAGACTTCCAGGGCTGCCCACACAAGTGAAGAAGCTTCAGCAGTCATTGTTCAAGGGTAGCACAAACAATGCTCCAAAAGAAGAATGTAGCATGACAAAAAATGCAGCCCAGCAGCTGGATTTCCAACCGAAGGAAGGGAAGTCAGGCACTTCCAAAAATGCCTCACTACATATCCAGCCTCACGCTTCTCCCTTTCCTTCATGCTGCAGATGCTGTGCTTGTTTTCCTGGTATCCTTGATTTATGTGGATCCCTTCCACCCAGCTGTCTCAGCACCACACAGAGCCTCAGTGTGTTCCCAGGCTGTGGGAACTCCAGCCTGGAGCAGATCTTTCTCTCCCATCCAGCCCCCAGAGGGAGGCAGGCACACTTTTCCTAACACATCCACCACTTACAACACACAGACAAACCCCAAAGCTCTGGATTTTAACAAGGCTTGCAGGACACAAGAAATGGCTTCCCACTGCCAGAGGACAGGGATGGATGGGATTTTGGGAAGGAATTGTTCCCTGCGAGGGTGGGGAGGCCCCGGCACAGGTGCCCAGAGAAGCTGTGGCTGCCCCTGGATCCCTGGAAGTGTCCAAGGCCAGGTGGGATGGGGCTTGAAGCAGCCTGGGATGGTGGAAGGTGTCCCTGGAATGGCAGGGATGGAACTGGATGAGTTTTAAGGTCCTTCCCAATCCAAACCATTCCATGATTCCATGATTTGCCACCACTCCCATCTTAGGAGACCATATTGGAGCAGAACCAGGCTCTTGGATAAGGATGAGCAGCTCTGGATAACAATGATCCTCCTAAGACATTTGTGTTCCTGGGCTTGGCTCATGAAGGTACCACAAACTTTGGCTTCCTCAGTCCCAAATGCCCTTCAGTGCTACAGAACACCCGTGCCCACATTACCCCTTCTGATGTGTCTCATTTTTCAACATGGAAAATAATGGGCACCAAGAGGAAAGGCTGAGTTCAAGGAATGTCAGGATTCTTCAAGCCACTTTTCCAGATCCCTGATCCCAGACCTGCCTTCCTGCCAGTCACTGGTCTCCTACCAAATCATGGAATCATTAAAGTTGGAAAAAATCTCTAAGATCAAGCTCAACCATTCCCCCCAGCACTGCCAACTCCGCCACTAAACTGCGTCCCCAGGTGCCACGTGCACACTCTGGACTAACTTTGCCTCAAAACAAATTCATCTGGCATTTATACTGAATGAGTGAGATCCAAAATATTTTATATTTAATCACCTGTTGATATTTCCAGCACAAGACACCAGTGTCCTTGTACAGCACTGTCACAGACCAGAAGCATTTGCCTCTGCTTTTAGCAATTTTGTTTCCTAGAATACTCCTGCTATGCACACTCCATCCATCTTGTCCACCATCAATAAAATCCATTGATCAGTGTCAGCCACCAAAACCCAACAGGAAAGGTAAAGAAAGGATTAGCAACTAAGAGCTGACTGCAAAGGAGGCAGCTCCTGGGGCAGAAGAACTGGAATTACTGTGAGAAGAGAAATGGGCAGCACAAACTTTAGGAAATGTGAAAAAAGTAAGAAAATAACTGCTTCAAAATACACCTTCCTAGTCCTGATTGGGGGGTAAGAGCTGGATTTCAGCTTTGCTTGGGAAGCTCTGCCTGTAAAAGGGAGACTTCACAGCAACTGTAAACCTTTGAGCAAAGCACCAAAGGAGTGAGAGCCATCAGCAGAGCTTTGTCTCACCAGAGGGGGGATCACTCAGGGAACAGCTGCTCCTGCTCTCCCCTGCCCTTCCAAAAACCAGGCAGCAGCACAGGGCATGGGGGTTTCTCTGGCAGTTTGGGAGATGCTGTGCACACAGTTCTCTCAATCTGAGTGCCAAATCCTGAAGAAACACAGAAGGAAGCAGAAGCAGCACCTTGAAGTCTTGAAAGGATGGATGATTTTTTTCACCCCAAGAAATTAAAAACTGTAGTGTGCCAAGAAGAGAAAAAACTATCAACAAACTGCTAGATTATTGTGCTGCTTCTTAAATTGTGATTACCACCACCAGTTCCATCATCTGGGGTTAAGTGGTGTTCCAAAGAGATGTGCAGGATTAGAGATTAGTTCAGACAGCTTGAATTATTTCCTCCACGCTTTGAAGGAGGTGTAGAAGAGAGGGGAGGTTTGGGGTGGCTCTTTTGAGCTTCTTAGGTGTCCTCCAGCCCGGTTTCTCCTTGAATCACTTCATTTCCACTCAAAGCCTGGCTGTTGGTGGGTAGGATGGACTTTGCAGGACGTGAAGCTGTGACAGCACAGGCAGCTCCATGGCCAGAGTGCTGGACACAGCAGCCCTGCCCTGTGCCTCAGCTAAAGGGGGAAGGGCAGAGCCAAAAGGCACCAGGATGGGGGCAAAGAAAAGGGGCTTTCCAGAACGGGCCCAAAACTGTGCCCCCAAGTGCCACATCCACACACCTGGTCACTTCCAGGAATGATGGCTCCACCACTGCCCTGGGAAACCTGGTCCAATGCCTGAGCACTCTTTCAAGGAAGAAAATTCTCATAATATCCAATATCCTAAACCTCCTCTGGCCCAGCCTGAGGCTGTTCCCTCTCCTCCTGTCCCTGTTCCCTGGGAGCAGAGCCCTTTCCCCCCGGCTGTCCCCTCCTGTCAGGAGCTGTGCAGAGCCAGAAGGGCCCCCTGAGCCTCCTTTGCTCCAGGCTGAGCCCCTTCCCAGCTCCCTCAGGGATTCTCCAGCCCCTGCCCAGCTCCCTCAGTCCCTTCCCAGCTCCGTTCCCTGCCCTGGACCCGCTCCAGCCCCTCAGAGTCCCTCTTGTCACAAGGGGTTCAGAAGTGACTCCAGGATCTGAGTGTGGCTCCCAGTGAGGGGGAGCTGAGCCAGCTCCCTCCTGGGGCAGCACCTCAGGCCAGGTTCCCTAAACACACATCAGAAACCAAACCATGCACAAAACCACCTGAGCAAAGCTGCCTGTACTCTGTGGGCACCATTAGAACCATAAGCTGGTGGGTTTTGTTCTGCACACACAAAATCACCATCTCTCCACCGAAATAGAAGCTCTGTACAAAAACCACTATAAAGGACTTGGAAGGTGCAGTTTGGAAACACACAGATCCAAGGGGCTCATGTTTGCCCAAGGTTTAGGGAGCTTCCCTCTTAAGGAGGCAGAGCACCAGCCTGGACCTGGTGTTCCACCCCTGCCATGGGCAGGGACACCTCCCACTGTCCCAGGTTGCTCCAAGCCCTGTCCAACCCGGCCTGGGACACCTCCAGGGATCCAGGGGCAGCCACAGCTTCCCTGGGCACCCTGTGCCAGGGCCTGCCCACCCTCACAAGGAACAATTCCTGCCCATCACTCCTTGGCTTAGTGAAAAGTCCCTCTCCAGCCTTGTAAAAATCCTCCCCTTCCCCATCTTGCTCCTGGATCTCATTTCTGCATTTGCAATAACTTTTTGATAGAAGTAAAACAACTGTGCCTGCAGACCAGCAAGAGGATTAATTAAAACAAAATAATAATAAACAATCCCCCTCCAAATAATCTAATACAATCTAATACAAATTAAAACTCATATTTTTTAAGTACTCAGTCAAAGCTGAGTTTATATTTCCAAAGGAGAGTGAACCTTTGTACAGATTCTCAGAAATAAACCATTTTCATTTCAAGTCAAAATCCCAGCTGGAAATTCTAGTCATGCATATATTATCAAGAGTTCAAGGAGCATTTGGGAAACACTCTCAGGCACAGGCTGGGATTGCTGGGGTGGCTGTGCAGGGCCAGGAGCTGGACTGGATGATCCTTGTGGCTGCTTCCAGCTCAGGATATCCTGAGATTTTATCATTTGATTTTTCACCAGTTTTTGTCTTTCTAATCCCTGGGAAGGGTAAGGATCCATGCTGCAGCCTGCCTTCCAAGAGCCCTCTAGCAGCAATGCTGCTGAAGGGTAAAAGGGTTCTTGAGGCATCTGCAGTTCTCAAATCAAAGGGAACATCACTCATTAAATCAGCATAAAATAGAAGGCCCTGGCCTATGGATTTTGTGTTAATATTGACAGGCTGGAGCTCAGAAGTAGCACTTAGAAGAGTGAAAGAAAAAAGAAAAACACAACAGGGAGACTTTTTGTTGTGAAGAGCTACAAAAAGTTGAGGAGCAAATCAATAACTCAGAAAATGGTGAAAAAAAGCAGAAACAGCCCCAAAAAACTTCCAAGTGTAGTCCTAAATTCCAGAATGACAGCATCCCAGAGAATTTAACAATTTCCACGTAACTCAAGCTAATAGAAATATTGAACTTTAATTTCCACTGAATTACTGCCAAAAAGCTTTCCTTTAGTTGAGGATGGAAAAAGTACTCTCCCTCATGCTTTTTCAGCTTGTTCAGGATACACAGCGAGGAAAAGAGATTTTCACAAGGGCACAGAGTGACAGGATAAGGGGAAACAGCCTTAAGCTGGAGGAGGGCAGGGATGGATGGGATTGTAGGAAGGAATTGTTCCCTGGGAGGGTGGGCAGGCCCTGGCACAGGGTGCCCAGAGAAGCTGTGGCTGCCCCTGGATCCCTGGAAGTGGTCAAGGCCAGGCTGGATGGGGCTTGGAGCAGCCTGAGACAGTGGAAGGTGTCCCTGCCTTTTTGCATCCCTGTCTTTTCCTCACTCCTGAGCCTTAACTGCAGCCACCCCCAGTTTTGAAACACAGCTGTTCATAAATCAAAGGCCAGCAGGGGCTTCCAAACAATCCAGTCCCTGCAGCTGTGACTGCTGAGCTTTACAGCTCTGGTGACTTCTGGGCAGGGGAGCAGCAGCATCAGTCTGGGCAGGTGCCCAGCTCATCTCTGGCTTTAGGCTGTATTCTTGAGGCTTGGGTGGCCTGGAAAAGCAGCATTAGGTGGCTAAGGATCCATGAAAACACTGGGGGATTAAGCAGCCACTCGTCCTGCACGACAAGGTGAGTCAGAAGATGCTAGAAATTCACTTGGGTGCTTCATTAAGCAGTTAGAACTTGGTAAATAACCCACAAATTCAAGCAGATCCAGAGGGCTTTCCTGTCCTTTCTCCCAACCCAGCCAGGCTGAGGAAGGGTAGCTCCCTGAAGGCCTCCTTACAACACCTCTGACACACCTTTAAACAGGGACAAAGATCAGTAAAAATTCCAAGCAGAGAAAAGACCTATTTAATAGAACCATAAAAATAAAAAAAAGCCCTCTGTGATCATCAAATCCAACTGTTCCCTCAGCATTGCCAAGGCTACCTCTGAACCACGTCCCCAGGTGTCACATCTACTTGTCTTTGAAATCCCTCAAGGGACGGGGACTCCACCACTGCACTGTGGACAGCCTGTGCCAGGGACTGCCTCAGAGGAGTAAAACCAGCTCCCCAAGAACAAGATCCCCAAGTGTGGAGAATGAGGCAGGCAGGCCTGTGAGTGTTCATTTCCATGGGGAAACTCTGAGGTTGTCCAAAACTTGCCAAAATTAATGATCGGAGAGTCCAGAGCAGGAAAAGATGGGTGGAGGGGAAAAACTCTGTATGCTCTCCAGTGTTTTATCAACATTTATTGATTTATTTTAAAAGCTGGGTGGAACACAGGGAATTAATAGACCACCATATGTCCATGTGCTGCATCTGCTTCAGTGATTTATTCTTATAGTTCTTTTATTACCTTCTTTGGGAACTGAATGAGAGAAAGATCAGCAACCTGACACTTGAAAATTAGCTCATTTTCACGACTGTCAGCAGGAAAGAAGGAATCAATCCTCCAATTTCAACCTGTAAATAGTGAGGGTGAGCCCAACAAAGAAAATAAAAATAAAAATTGTTTAAGTGTTTGTAAGAGGAGGGGAAAAAAAAAAAGAAAGTGCCTGGAAGAGCAGTGGCCTTATGCTGGCAAGGCTACAGCCCATGAGATCAATGTTTTGATGAGCACAAGGATTTGTGCCAGAGAGGGACGGGAAGCAGAAGAGACTTCAATGGAAGAGCAGAGAGAGGGAGAGGCAGGGAAGTGGATTGGGAATGAATTGGGTCAGGGGTGTGTTTAGGACAAGGGAGTGCATAGAGTGCCTGGAGAGGGACATGGGAGCAGGGCAGGACCTCAGCTACCAGCCCTGGAGGATGGAAGGAAAGAGGAGAGGAGGGAATGCGGTCACACTTAGCAACAAGTGAAAGGAGGACACAAGTGAAAAGAGGACACTTAGAGTGGAAAAGAAAGGAGAAGGATTTCCAGTGGACTTTGCACACAAGAGAAGCACCATCTGCCCAAGGTGGTCCACACCAGGCAGGCTCCAAGGGAACCCACAGAACCTCAGGCAGCTCCTGGGAACAAATCAACATCCAGCTTGGAGACCTCTCCAAGGTACCAGAGATTAGAAGGGAAGAGCAGATAAGACCCTCGTGGGATTTGTTTTTGGGGGGTTTTAGCATCCCTCTAAAAGCCTTCCTGCAGAGCAGCAGCAGCATCAAGCCGTGTCCCACTCCGGGGCCGAGTTTGCCAATGGGATTTATTTCTGGGCTTGCAACCCTCTTCAAGCTGGGAGCTGCGTTTCGGCGCTGCCTTAGGCAGTTTCTAGGTCAGAAAGAAGATTTGGTAACAATCACAGAATTTATTGAGTTGAAAGAGACCCACAGGGATCATCCAGTCTGGCACCTGACTCTGCACAGGACAACACCAAGAATCCCATCCTGCTGCCTCACAGCGTTATCCAAATGCTCCTGGCGAAATTTTAATTCAATTGAAATTCTTCTTAAGAAAAAACCAAGAAACCGAAACTCACAGGTAACGAAATGCAAAGATAAACCTGCATCCCTTCACCCAAAAACACTCATCACAGCAACCTTGGGCAGAAACCCAGTGCTTCCACACGGAGAGCTCTAGGAGACAAGCCCAAATCTGTGCGTTCCAAGATGGATTTACACACTCAGAGTAAAACGGGAGCGGGCTGGGAGGGGAAGAACAGCGAGTGTCCCTCACAGCACGGGCTCTCCGCGGAGCTGAGCCCAGGCTGCTGGAGAGGAGCTGCTGAAGCAGCGGGCCTGGCGCTCCAAGCTGCGAACAAAGGCGCTCTTAAATGTGGTTTGATTGACGCAAATCAGGAGCTGAGCGGGTGATTCATCGCTGTCATCGCACCAAACCAGCGGGGACAGACCCGCTGGTGTGTCCCCACACTCAGGGGACAGACCCGCGGATGTGTCCCCACACTCAGGGGACAGACACGCGGATGTGTCCCCACACTCAGGGGACAGACACGCGGATGTGTCCCCACACTCAGCACCCGCGGGACACACTCAAACCAAGCCCCTCAGGAGAAGGGAGGGCTGATTCCCCCTCTTTCCCCACTCCGTCCCAAAGGCATTCTGGATTTTCCCAGGTTGTAATAAATCTTCGGACACAGATGTGCAGTTAGCAGCTCGCTGTACCTGCTCACAGCTCGGCAGGGAACATGAGTGTGCAAAGTAAAGCGAAGGCATAATCCCAGCAGAACTGAGGGATAAACCACAGCCACAACCCACCCAATTCCTGCAGTGCTCTGACCTTTCCATGCCCAACCCCAGCCTACTCCCTCTCTCTCTCCACAGTAAAGACACTTCCCCTCCTCTTCTCCTATCCCCCGAGCTTCTCAAGAGCAGAGCCAGGCTAGTTTGGGCCTCGGACAAAACAGCTTCCCCCCATTTCATAAGGGGGCCTTCGGAAAGAGCCCCAAACCACGGCTCTTGTGCTGGCCCCATTTTCTTTGCACTTCATGAAGCCCTGCACAGGGTAGCCATGGATGTGGACAAAGCTGGGATCACAGAATGATGGGTCAGGCTGGAAAGCAGGATCATCCTGGAGCACACTGCACGAACTTCGTCCCATACTCTGTGAATCTCAGTCCAACTCACCCAAAAGATTTACAAATCTGAGAGAAACAGTACGAATCACAAAGACCTGGTTCTCCTAGCCGGGACAGAGTGGGAATTAGGATCACAAACACCTTGTTCTCCTAGCCGGGACAGAGTGGGAATTAGGATCACAAACACCTTGTTCTCCTAGCTGGTAAAAAGTGGGAAATGAGGGAAGAGCTGCTGGGCCACAGGAGGGTCCCTGCCACAAGCAGCAGGCTGGGGCTGTGCTGCTGCAGCTCTTGCACCACACACAAAGAGAGCAAACAAACTTCTACCATAATTAACTCATGAAAATGACACCATTATGTTCCTGCAAACAATCAGGGGACAAAAGAGAATGTACAAAGATCCTGCCAACACCACAAAATAAACTGAAGACATTGTTTCATACTAATTTTCTCATAAACCATTTCAAGACGAACATGACTGTAGGTAAGAAAATTCCAACGGTCATAACTTCTGAGGTCACTCTTCAATCCAAGGAGCACTTTGGGGTGGAAAAGCAGATTTCAGTGGATTAGGGGTGGAAAAGAGTGTCAAGATCTGCCCTGTGGCTTGCATCCAACCTCTGCTCCTCAGCCTTCAGCTCTGCTAGCACAGCAATCCAGGTCAAAGACTCTCTCCCAGCACCACCTGGATTTCCCATCTGGAATTTGGGCCCAGCTGCCCCATAGTGACCCAGGGAAAACAGCTCAGTTCAGGATGAGCAGTGAAGTGTCCTCCGTCCCAGTTCCACCAGGCTCACCTCTGCCTTATGGCTAGCTGAAGATAAACCCTCAACCAAGCTGGGAGCAGCATCCAGGATCCTGGGAGCAAACAGACTCCAAGCAGAGAGTACCAGAGGCAGGGTACCTGCAGCTTAGTGCACCTCCTGGGACACAGCACCTACACTGGGCTCTGCTCTGTGTCTCACAGCCTGGGCTGATCATCCTTGTGGGTCCCTCCCAGCTCTAGAGATTCTCCTAAACAGTGCTGCTCCACCACAGAGAGGAGATTTCAAGTGAAGGGCAAAGCCTGAAAGAGCTTCCAGTGCCACACAGCCCTTCCACCTGGTTCAAAAATGCCTTCAGCATCTCTGCACTGCTGCAGCTGGAGCAGCCTAAGGAGAAGTCATTCCAGCAGCTCCAGCATGTCAGAACTAACTCCTAAGGGTGAACGTAGAGAAGGAAGGAGAGGAGAACACAGGGAGAGATTTCTCAGAAACACATTACCACGAAAGAGTGAAGCACAAAGTTTAATCCCACAGCACTGCAGTTGTCACTCTTCCTCAGGTTCTGGCTTAGTCATCATTGGAAAAAAACAAACCCAAACACAACTCAAAGACAAAACCCTCCTGAAGATTAGAAGTGCCCGTGCATTTGTGGCAGGAGTTTTCCCCCTGGCACTGTTGCCTGGAATATGGCAGGGTGTGCCTTCAGCTGTGCTCTCCAAACAACAGATCACTTCTTATTCTCACTTCAGGGAGGGATTCTGCAGGCAGCACCCTACAAGCAGCTGCCTGTAAGAGTCAACAGCTGGAAGCTGAAGCAAATTATTTTAAAAATAGAGAGGGCATCAGGAGATCAACATGTGAAGATCAGGACAAGGTGACAGACAAGAGCAAATACTTTCGTATACAGGATAAATTTCTATAGCTCTCAGGGTTTGGGGCTTAGGAAACTGTCAGCGTGACTAACTTCTTTAGGAAGTCCAGAAATTAAATCCTGCTTGTTTTTGGCTTAATGCAGGAAATCAGCTTTAATGACAACCTGCAGTTAGCTCTGGAGTAATTTTCTTTCTGCTTCATTGACATACATGACAAGACTTTATTAGCAGGGCTAAAATTAAAAACAAAACATTTTTCCCAGCTCCACAGAATGCTTAATGCACACACTGACACCTCAAGAAAAGAAACCAAAAAATTATTTCAAAGCAATTCCATCACCTCTTTGTATTTCAGCTTTTTCCTAGTATTTTACATCAGAAGTTTCGCACTTTTCACAACCACAACTACAGATTTTTCATCAAGAATAACCACTGTCCAACTTGTTGGCATGAAATCCCAGAATGGTTTGAGTTGGAAGGGACCTTAAGGCTCATCTCATTCCAGATCAGTGTCCAGCCTGGCCTTGGGCACTTCCAGGGATCCAGGGGCAGCCACAGCTGCTCTGGGCACCCTGTGCCAGGGCCTCTGCACCCTCCATGTAAAAAACCCTTCTTTTTTCTATCTATCTAAGTGGATCCACTTTTAGCTTAAATTCCTTACCCCTTGTTCTATCAATATTTTACATATCCTGTGTTCTTCAATGGTGTTAAAACTTTGTGATGTCAGCATTCAAAACTTCAAATTCATGAGGAATCACCTCAAACTACACTCTGTTAAAAAAGAATCAAATAATTTAAAAAGAATTTTTAAAAAACCAAAAGTTTTAAAAGTTAAATCGTTTTAGGCCACTGAACTAGTTTGCTATTTGGTACCCAATAATCCTTCCACAATTTTCCAAGTGGAAGCAGCAGCTCCCAAACGTTTCATCCTGCCAGGCATCCCTCAAACCTGGTGTGTGTTTTTTAAAATCATTTTGCACACAATGTTCCCTAAGAAAATGTTCTGACAAAGCTCTTTCATCTATTCAGATGCTCCCTATAATGATAAGACTTGGATTGTGTGAAACCCTAAAAGTATTGAGCCAACCGAGGATCTGAGCTGCCCAGCCCAAGGAACTGTGCTCACACCTCTGGAAGAGCCCATGTAGATGATTTCCAGCTATCCAGTCTGAAACAGAAATATGTGTTGGCTTTTTGCTTTCTTTTAGAAATTTTTAAGCAGGAGCAATGGTTGAAAAGCTTCAGAAAAAAAAGGAAAAATGCAAAACCCCTAAAAAATTTTGTTTGACTCTGTCCAGCATTAGAGAAAAAAAGAAGAGGGAAGAGAGGAACAGTAGGAATTATGATTGTGGAAAGAAAATTTGGTTTTGCTAAGCTCTTAAGAGTGAAGAGAGAAGTTACTGCTGAGAGAAGTTACCCAAAAAAGCGATCGTGCAGCACAGCAAACCTCTCCCAGGACTCTCCAGTCCACCTCTAACAGAAACACTCAGGTAAAAACCTCCATTATGGTAAAAAAACATAAATCCTAATTTATGGGAGGTCAGCAAGAGCAGAGTCCTTGATATGGTGAGCAGTGCTGTGCCCTGGCTCCAAGGAGCTCCTCCTGGAACTGCAGCTCATGGCACGACCAAGGAACAGAATTTCAGAGCCCTGTGAAATGAGGGACCAGAGCACGAGAGGACCATGGGATGAAGCCATTACAGCCCAGGGATCACCACAAAGGCTGCAGAGCCTCAGCTCAGCTCTGCTCTATGCAGCTGTGTTCTGGTTTGAGGAACAAAACCAGTGAGACACTCCAAGTCAGAAATACAATTTATTAGGATAAGGGGAAAAAAAAGGAAACAAAATACATGCAACAAGGAAAAAGAAAATCACTGACAGAGTCAGAATACAACCTGACACCCTGTGGGTCAGGGTGTTGGCTGCAGCCCAGTTGCAATGGTGGCTGCAGCCCTCCTGGAGCAGCAGCTGTGGCTCTGCTGGAGCAGTGATCCTGGAGAAAGGTGCAGCCTCTGCTGAAGGTGCAGTGGTGATGGCTGGGCCTGTTCTTCCTCTGGGAGCCCAGTGGAAAAGGCTGCCTTGGTGTTCCAAGTCTCAAGTTTTTATCCAGGTACAGGGGCTCGGTTCCCCCCTGGCTGGAGCATTTCCCAGTGGGATGATGGAAGTTTATCAGTGACTCAATGGCCCATGAGCAGAAGATCTATCCCTGGAGGGAGGATGGGTCGTGGAAGAGATAAGGAAACTGCTCTGGATGGTTTCTTATCAGCTGGCTTATCAACAGAAGATTACATCACTTCCTCCCATCCCAGTTCTAAAGGATGGTAATAGAATAACACACCCCTGATTATATTTTACACTGCAACCCATGACAAGCTGAAATGCTCGGTACCGGTTTATTTGCTCATTCTCTGCCTCCTCTGCCTGATTAAAAACATATCAGTCACCCAAATAAAGTAAATATTGCCATCACTGAGCAGGAACTGTCTGCAGAGCTGACCCCAATCGTGTTCCTGATACGTGAGGCTTTGACTGCGACTTAAAGAATCACCAAGTCCAAATAGTCACTGTAAAACTGCATAGAATTTTCCAGATACATCAGGGATATGATTTCTGAGGAGCTTTGGCTGATTAATCACTTACATCACCTGGATACCAATGTGGCATTTAGGGGAAGGAGAGAGCTGGGGGTGTTCACCTGGAGAGAAGAAGGCGCCAGGGAGAGCTCAGAGCCCTTTCCAGGGCCTAAAAGGGCTCCAGGAGAGCTGGAGAGGGACTGGGGACAAGGCATGGAGGGACAGGACAAGGGGAGGATGGCTTTAAGCTGAAAGAGGGTAGGATTTAAGTGGGATATTGAGAAGAAATCCTTCCCTGTGAGAATGGCAAGGCCCTGGCACAGGGTGCCCAGAGAAGCTGTGCCTGCCCCTGGATCCCTGGAAGTGTCCCAGGCCATGCTGGACTGAGCTTGGAAGGTGTCCCTGCCTACAGAATGGAGTGAGGAATGGGATAACTTTTAATGTCCCTCCCACCCAGACTATTCCATAATTCCCTGAAAATCAGTACAGCAGAGATCCTGGTAGCGAAGGGGCACTTTTCCAAAAGAATCCCTGAGGAGCCCCCATTAGGCCATCAGTGGGAATCACTGCCAGTTTCTTGCGTGGTTTTCCACCCCAGCAGAACACAAAGGCCCTGGAGCTGGCCCTGGGAAGAGGCACTGGAGCTATTTATAGCAGCTCAAGGTGTGTGCTGCCGCTGCCGCTGCTGCAGACAGGGAGCAGCTTGTTTTCCCAGGGATTGATCTGCACGGGCGGATTATATAAACAGTTGTTTCTCGCTCATTTCCACACCGCCAGCATCTCCCGGGGTAAAAACGTGCCTGTCACTACAGCAGCTGCTCACAGGCAGCAGGGCTGGCAGCAGCTGCGACGCCTCGAGCTGGGGATTCTAGGTGAGCTCAGGAAAGATGCTCCAAAAATACAGCTGCAAAAGCCGTCACGTGCAGCTGGATGGAGACAGAGGAGAACCATAATCTCCTTCCACGCTATTCTTCTGCTGTTTAAAGAACCCTAAAGCCAATTCTCTCCATTTCACTCATCGTAAATCCTTGTTTAAGCCTATCTGCACGAGCCTTTTGGATGATTTCTATGGGGAGCTCTGTATCCAGCTTCTGTTTTGGGCAAGTCCAACTTCTCTGAAGGCTATTCCTTCTACTTCAATAGTTATTTGCCCCTGGCCCACGGCATTCTCCAACAATTCCATCGGAGCAAATAAAGGCTGGGAAGCTGCTGTAAACAGGTAGAGAAGCAATAACCACACATGTGAGAGCTTTGCTTTATCTGGCATCATCCAGGGCACACCTCATCTCTTTCAGGTTAATCAGATTTTCAGAGCAGGACCCAAAAGCTGCAGTTTAACGCCACAGTATGAGGAATGTTCCCTGCACAGAGATTCCTTATCACTTTTCCATTTTAAAATTTAATGACAAACTGGGGGAGAGAGCCAAGGCTGCAGCCTGCTTACCTATACTCAGAGCTCGGGGCCCTGAAACTCGCTTTCATCTGCAGCAGAAGCCACTAGAAAAGAGGGGGGAAACCACCAGCAAGCCTTTGTTTTCCTCCCAGTGCTGTACCCAGGTTAATTCTGCTGGCTGTGCATTGCAAAACCAGCACTCATCTAAAGGGCTGCCGGGCTGTTGAGCAACGCTCCAACCTCTGTTGCAAGTGCAGAAGTTAATGCTGAGCATTGCTAGAGAAATTCATCTCTTCCAGTTGAGGCAGCAGTGCATTGCATTAGGGATCCCAAGGTTTCACCTGAGCAGCTGCTTTAAAACCCAGGGCAGCTCAGCCAGCACCAAAACAGCAGAGCTACCCCAACAGAAATGCCTAAATATCCATTACTACCTTCTCCAAGCGTGGAAGAGCCTTCCCAAAGAGTCATAAACCCTTCTACCTCCAGACTAACACACTCCACACATGTCCTGCTGCAGCCTCAGCAGGTGAGAAGGATTTTTCTTCTCATGTCTTAACAAGAACTGCCCAGGAGACCTTTTTCCATTCCTTTAGAAACAAAAAAGGGCAAGCTCAAGTCAGCCCTGGCCAAATGAATGCAAAATATTGTGTTTAAGCAGTGCTGTCCTCACTGCTGGCTGCTGTCTCTTCTCTGGGGATAAAGAGATCATGGAATCACAGAATGGTAGGGGTTGGAAGGGACCTTTAGGATCATCTCATTCCAGCCCCCCCTCCATGGACAGGGATGTCACTCAGACGCTGCTTTCTGCACAGGGGATGCATGTATTTGTATATTTGTGCACAAATACCCATATTCAACATGTGGTTTGGACATACAAGCATATTTAATGCCAGTAGAAATTCCCATTTATCAAACTCCTGTACTACTGTCTGACCTTACAGTCTTCATCCAGACACTCATGAGGCAAGACACTGGAAAAGCTGGAATTTGGGGGGGACAGCGGCAGAGGATGAAAGCAAGCCCTCCCTCCCAGCATGGATGCCACAGACAGCAGCTCCTCCCAGCTCCCTCATCTTTTTCAGGGAGATTACAGAGGTTTAGAAAGGAGCGGCTGCCTTGGGGTGAGACGTGAAACAATCAGCTTGACACTGTGCCATGCTCCAGCTCGCAGAGAAAACATCGTTTGCAGCAGTGACAGCAAGCCTGCAGGTGAGTGCAGCACAAAGAATTGCCATTTGGGGAAAAAAAATCCCCAAATACAGACGAGTTAGCAGTGGAGATAATGGCATTTCACTCAGCAGGTTTCATCCACTGTGAAATTTGGGGAAATTCTATCCCACACGTACGTTACCAGCTGCCTGAAACCAGCACCAAAACGCACTCCTGTGCCAGCAGGCTCTGTGTCCAGGATGTTAATTAGTGCTCCTTTCCCTCCTGCCACAGGATGAGGGCCAGGTAAAAGCTCTGCACAAGTCAGTGTGATTAATCTGCTGAATCCGTGATTGGCTGTCCATCACGGAGGAGTCCCACAGTTAATTCACAGCTCCAGAAGACACAAACACATTTCATGCCTTCCTGAAGCCAGCCGGCATCAGCTGCCTCCTCCCTGCAGAGCTGACAAGGCTCACGGATCTAAACCCACGATTCCTTGGAAAACAGACTGGAATAGCATGATAAATTGAAAAAGCCTGCCAGTTAATTTGTATCAGCTGTTAATTAAGTTCGTTTCTAGAGGTTTCCCTTTATTATTGTCTTGGTGTCAGGAATAAACTGAAAGTTTTTCCAAGTGCTTCCCCTAAAACAGGCACAGCTTTGAGAGCACTTGCCCAGAGAAGCTGTGGCTGCCCCTGGATCCTTGGAAGTGCCCAAGGGCAGGTTGGACATCGGGGCTTGCAGCAGCCTGGGACAGTGGAAGGTGTCCCTCCCTGTCCATGGAACTGGATGGGCTTTAAGGTCCTTTCCAACCCAGACCATGCTGGGATTCTACGGAAACTTCCTTTTGGGAAACTTTTCGCTTCCGGAACCAGATCTTAGACAAGAGTGCTAACAGGAAACTTAGTGCTTTCTGCTGCTGTTGAACAGTGGGATTTGGGGCCCAGGGAACCCTGAGAGCAATAATTAAAGCATATAAACCAAAGTGAATTACAGCAGCTACACGGGTTGAAAACATTCAACACGTGACAGAGAAACACACTGCACTTGAAGCCATGCTGGGCTGAAACTGCTCACTGCTTTTCCTTCTTTTTTCACATTGAGTTTGCTTGTTCAGAACCTATTTTCTATATAATTCCTGTTTGGAGAACATCCATTACCTGTCTATTTATGGAGCCATCCAGCCAGGACCCATCCAGGCTCATACCTGATGCTTTACCAAGTCAAGTTCAGCATCTCTCTGCCAGCATCCTTCTCCACCAAGGCATCATCATGCCTGAACCTTCACGGCAACATCAATACCTAAAACAACCCTCCAAAAAAATCCCTGTTGCAGCACGGAACGAAGCAGCACAGGAGAGAGGCAGAGTTCAGGAATACGGAGGGCAAGGACACAACAGGGGCAGAGCTGTTGCTGGTTCCCCCCACAGCAGACAGAAATATCCCCATTTGTGTAAATACAGCCTTAGTCAACAGGGTGACAAATCCATACAGAGATAAATGTCACCTGCTGACGTCAGTGCCACAGCACCCTAATCAAAGTACAGCCTTCAGCTATTTTTAAACCACAGTTCAAGTATTTTTCTTTAAAAATAAAAATTGTTAAAACCCATCTAAAAAAAAAAAACAAAATCAAAAAAACTCTTGAAAAAAAAATGTCTTTAGCAGTAAAACAGAGCTGAAATATTTATTTCTCTCTGGTGCTCCAGCCATACAAGCAAAGCTTTACCCAAGCCTGAAACTTGCTGTTCCATATGATGCGTCAGTGCACTAGAAAGCAAAAGATAAGGATTTGGGAAAGCAAGCACATCAGATTGGCACTGGCCTTTGTATTGGAAATTTACCCAGACAGGTTAAAAATAACACAGGGAATGTTGGGAGCCATGCTGAAGGTCGCTCTCAGGGGAGCTGCTGTTTTCATAGTAGGAGCTGCTGGTGGCATGTGACTGCCACTGCCAGGATTTGTGTCCCTGGCACATACCGAGATCCCCTGGCTCACAGTGATGGTCACGGAGGCTGCCCAGCACCAGCATGACAAAGCCCAGTACCTCTTTGATGGACCTGTTCTCAAAACCATTAAATGGACACTCAGGGAGCCATTCCCGTCCTCTGGCCAACATTCCCGTTCTGCATTCCCATGGTTTTGAGGCCTGGTGTCAATAACATGGCTGTGTTTACAGCACAGAGCTCCAAGAGAAGAGCATCAGCACTCTTTAGAAGAGAGCTGGTCCTGAGAGGATGCTCTCCATGGTGACAACGTCTGGGCTCTCCACAGTCTCCAAAACCAATCACAGAATCCTCAAGGTTGGAAGAGGTCTTCAAGATCACCCAGTCCAAACACCAACATAGCACCACCCTAGTGATACCCCTAGATATCACATCCAGGTGCCTCTGGAATGTTTCCAGAGATTGCACTAGCTCCCTGGGCAACTAACTGCAATGCCTGACCACCCCTTTAGTGTTGTTTTGGTTTTTTTTATAGCAAATATTCAATATCCAATCTGAACGTCCCTCGGTGCAACTTGAGGCCACCTCCTCTCATCCCTTCACTTGAGGCATTGCAGAAGAGCCTAACCTCCACTTCATCCCTACCTCTTGTCAAGTACTTGTAGAGAGCAATGAGGCCCACTCCCAGTTTGCCCTTCTCCACAAGGAGAGCTGGAAAGGAAGCAGTTCCAAACTGGGAACACTTGATTCTGGACTTCACAGGCTGCAAGAGGTGTGAAGTTTTCCGTAAACACTTCATGTGAGGGAAAAGTGTCTCCAACAATTAAATTTTCAATTTCAGCTCAGACTTCACGGGCAACTTGCAGAAGTCACTGCTGGGTGTCAGCAGTGACTACCAATCATGCAGCCAAGTCCTCTTTCCATGCTGTCCTTGAAAGGAGAGGCGGCAGGGATTGGATGCTGCTGGGAAAGGCTGGAAGCAACTGCTCACACTGATCTCTTCCCCTTGTTTGCTGGTTTTAAGGGAAGAAACTTGCTGTTTAGGAGAAGAAAGAATCTTTAATTTTTCATTAATCTGGAATGTACAACTCATTTAAGGGTTTCTATAAGTTATCTGTACATAACAGAGGGATGCCCAAAACGGGTTCTGCTCCCACAGAAAAACTCCAGCCCCTGTGGCCTCACCCAAGCCCAGACTCAATCACCAAGGTTCTGTTGGGCTTCCAAGCTTAACTGGACAGAAGGAAATAAACTTTCAGCAGCAAAAGAACAAACATCAGCGCATGAGGATGAAAAACATGAGGGAAGGGAAGAAGAAAATTCCCGTCAGCTCCCACTCAGTGAGATCACACACACGCCTTGACTTGTGAAGATGCACATGAAAACTAAGACAGATGTGCATTGATCCCTCTCTCAACAGAGGGCTTGCCTTATTTAATGGAAGACAGCAGAGATAAACCTTTGGGATAAACTAGCAGTGGAAGAATCCATTTCCCCACCAGAGAGAATTAATGATTATCCATCTTCCCTTTTATCCTCCTCATCGTACAGCGAATTGGAGAAAACAAGCTAACTGCAGCTCCCATCTGCTCCCCTCCCAGATGTTCCTCCAGCTCCGGAATGTTCGGCAGAGCCTGCACCAAACATGTTCTGATGGGATTCTCTTGCCAAATTTAAACATGACAAGCAAAGCAGCTTCCCTCGGAATGCTAAATTTAGTGTGGCTTGACCGTGTAACCCACAGAGCTGGACACACGGAGGGGCTCTCCCGGGACTCGGCACTTGCGTCCAGGTCATTTCAAGTTGGGAATACGCTGGCTCACGGACCTGGAGTAGCACACAGACTCTAATTACATAAAGGAACACAAGTACAGAATAACAAAGTCTTTAAGCAAGAGCCGTGCTGAGAGCTCTGAGGTCTCCCACAGAACTTTCCCAAATAAAACCCCACATTCGGGAGGCGGGGGGAAGGAACACAAAGTGCATTTACTATAACACTCACAGATAAAAAATTGTAACTGCTCTGCCTTGACATCTGGTTTCTATTTCGCTCCCATTCTATCAGGTTACATAACAAACAGATGATGCACCAGAGCCCCGGAGTTCTTCGGCAAGTCTTGTGCAGATTTGGTGTTTACATTCCTCAGCATAAAAATTCAAGCTATGCCACACACACAGGCATGTTCGAGGCAGACAGAACACTCAGAGACAAATGAGCAGTTTGCAAAGGAAAAGTAAGGCTGATTGGGGAGTGTGGGCGTGTTTGTAATAGAAGATTCCGTACAGAAAATCCTCCGCTGTCCCGATCCAGTTCAGGAATTGAGTCTGCACACGCCCGCAGCTGTGCAGATGGAGTTTACAGGAGCGAGCCACAGGGAACACACCAGTTTACAGCCAGGCAAAGCACTCGGGTGAAGCCAGTGCCAAACTGAATGATGCAAACCACAAATTCCACCCTGCCCTGTTATCTAATCAGGCACGACCTCCGGGGCCTTCCTCCACCTTCTCATTTGGGTTTGTTGGGTTTTTTTTTAAGAAAATGGCACTTTTCACTCACTTCCGCTGTCACTGTGATTCACAGCATCAAGAGCGCGCCGGAACTCAGGCATCCACTTCGCTGACCCTGTCCCCACACATCACACACTTTCTTCTGAGTCAACAGCACATCCTTCCTCGGCAGCACTTCAGGAAGTTGTGCAGTGCTAATAAAGCTGACTCAGCTAAGCACGGGTCCCAAAGAATCCCCCTTCCCTCCCCAAAACACTGGGATGTGGGAATGAACACACCAAGAGCTGGAAAATCATAGAGCTCACAATGCTCTGATGATTCTCCCTGAAATTTGATCTGCAATAATCATGAATTATTCACAAATCCCATATTAATGGAGAAGTTTGTTCACAAAATATTCCCAGGTGTCCCCAAACCTTAAGTTCCCCCAAGCTTCTCACTGCATATTTAATTGCCAGCTCAGCCTTCTTTACCTTCACTTTTTGTGCCAGTGGAAGCACTAGATTAGCAAGCACCAAAATAGCCAGAATTATAAACTCATCTCACATATCATTCTATAGCCTGTTCTCATTTTGGGCTCTCTGTTTTGCTTCTTAGTACATCTTGTACATCTTTTGCTTCTTGTACATCTCACTGTCAGGGAGGACACTGGTCCAGGTCAACACCCAGCTTCCGAAGGAACAACCTAGCCTGGATTTATACCTTCAGGGGAGACCAATTCCCATGGGGACTTGCCAAACTCACCACCACAGGTTATTTTTGAAGGAAGTAGACATGAGACCCTCTCTGAACTGCAATGCAAGGGTGTGAAATGTGTCCTGTAAGAGGGTACAAGATCCCAGGGCTGTGTTTGGGAAACGCCTGCCAAGGCTCCCTGTGGATGGGACCTTTCCGAGTAGGAGGTCACTGACATTTAAACTAGAGCCAAATATGAAAATAATAAATATGAAAAGCCCTGATGGACATTGCTGCAATGCCTGCTGGTTTCTAAAGGCTGCTGGCTGGCTTTTCTCCTCACATCACCCTCACACGAATCTGCACACATCTATGCATTGCGGTGCAAGGACTACACCAGAAATGGTGCAGGCATTAGTCATGGGCAGGGAAGTGGAAAAATGCTGCAAAAAATACCAGTTTTCAGTAGGCCTGCTCCTCAGGTACTACAGGTATCCCTCCACTGCCAGCTTGGGCAAACACAACAGCAGAAAGGATGTTTTCCTGGCCAGAAAACCACTCCTGGCCATGCCTAACAAGTTTATCATTAAGCAGCAAGACAGCAATTAATAGTATTGACTTAGAAGAAACACACAGTACTAGGTGCAAACTACTCCTTGTCATGAGGTGTTTTTCCCTCTGTTTCCACCCTGGACTAGGTCCTTAGAAAGTCCACAAAGCAGCAGCTTAACGGAAGAAATAAAGGGAAGGGGGGGGGGGAGAAACAAAAGGAAAAAACCATGCAAACAGTGTCACCTCCCATTACAAAACTCCAACATCTAAAATATTTAAGGTGTCCCACAGAAATTCCATGGAAATTAAGCACAGAGGACAAGAGCAAGGAGCAGAGGCAGAGCTGCTGTAGCCAACGGTCCCGGCACTGAGACCCCAAGGGACAGCAGTTCCTTACTCCAGGATGTAACTTTACACAGGGAACCCCACAGGGAGGCCAAGGGATGTGGAGTTTTAATTCCATGCTTCCCAACACCTGTACTTCAAGCAGCAAGCAACACTCTGAGGAAAGGGACTGCAAGACATGACTAGTTCAGGGACTAAGATGGAAAAGCTGTTTCCCCAGCACCAAAAATTTTAAGTGCATATTCATCCCTGCTTGTCATCTGTAAGCAAACTACTCCTCCATTCACTACAGACTGGCAGAATGCAAAGGCGTCGCACAGGAGCCTTCTCCTGTGCTATTATAAACGATGCTATTTTTGCCTTTGAGCCTCCGGTATCACAGATCCCACATCCCTCACATGCCTCACCCCAGCTCCCTGCACTCAGCTATTGTGTCTTGCTGAGCCGGAGGTGTTTTCCTGCCGTAGCTTCACCTGCTGAGAGCAGAGCCATGCCACGTGCCTGCTCCATGTACAACCACTCTTAAGAGCACAGGACAATCAACCCAGAGCCACACAGGCCCAGTGAGCCCCGGGCCCGTTTGGGCTGCACCCCTCGAGCTTTTGGCACTCGCGGCACCTCTGGAAACTGAGGAAGAGCTGCCACGGCCATGGCAGGCACTGCTGGCTGTCCCAAACGCGGCACACACTGTGCGTTCTGCCCTCTCAGCTCTTCCCACGAGCACTAAGTCTTCCCTGCTGCCAGACAAAACATCTCCCAGCTGCCAGCATGCAGCTGGTCTGGCACGGCTAAGGGCAGTGGGCAGAGGTCAGCAGCTCCAAGAAGCCACACAGCAAGTCATGGGATGCTCGGAGCGATCCCTCGTTAGATGCTGCAGCTCTTGTCACCCTGCAGCATTTCATGAGCCTCCCAGTGCTGGGGGGTAAAACATCCCACACACTTCAGTTCATTTCCGTAGCACCTCGGAAAGGGCTTGAGCTGAAATTACAATCTGGGGACCAGAGACAAACGTCTCTGACTGCATCCAGGGTCTGAGCTAGGAGATGTGGAAGCTCCGAGTCAGAAATGTTCTAATTAAAGGACTCAGCGGATGACCTGTCGAAGTGGCCAGCAGTCTCCACCAGTTTCAGTTTGGGAGGAGGAGAAACATCCCCGGCAGATTTTCCCTCCCTGCATCTTTCCCTGTGCTCAAAGGTATCCTTAGTCAGGGAAATTATTAACTTGGAAGAGGCAGAGCAGTAAATAACGCAGATCTAAGCAGATAAATCACGTAGAATTTGCCAATACTGAGAATATATTAACAAATCAAGATGTTATTAACAACTTGCAAATGTGCCAAAACCAGTGAAGCTCACAGACATGACGGAAACACAGGCTTGGTGGGAAGGAGTAAGAAAAAATATTAAAGGAGCAAATGCTACCTTTTCCAAAGTGAGATAGTGTCTTTGCCAGACACAATCTTACCAACAACAGGTCCTAAACACTACCTACTGCTTCTTCCTGCAAAATAAAACCAGTTGAAGCTTTTGAGGGGTGAAAAACCCACTGATGTTCAAAAGAAATAGTCCCACAATTGTTTCTGCGAGAGGAAAAAGGAGTTTTTAGCGAGACAGAACTCATCTCCCAACACAAATATGTCTCATACCTCTGCCTGTTCAAGCCACAAATGTTTATGTGCCTAAATCAACTACTGCATCATTATTACTGAACAAAAACAAGCTCCTTCTGCAGAGCTCTCTGGCTTCAGGAGCCTGAAGAGCCAAACGAGACACCACAAGCATACCCCTTTATCCCAGCTCACCTTCCCCAGGAAGGGAGGTTCATCCCAGATTACAGAACTCAGCTCTGGGTGGCTCCAGAAGGGACCCTCCTGCCTGCCCCTCCAGAAGAAAGCATCCCCAGCTGTGAAATACAAACTGAAATAGGAAGGAAATTAATTTTAGAGTCCACGTGTTTTTTTTCCAGAGATGGCAACTCCAGCCTGTTCCAGTGCTTTACAAGGAAAAAAATTTGACCTCAGGCACAAAGGAGTCAAAGCCTCCTCAATGTGGGATGAGCATCCCAGAGAGCTCCCAGAGCCAACAACCACCCCAGCCTGATCAGTGGGGACAGGGGATCTCCAGCTCTCCAGCAGCCAGGTCCTGGGGAGAAGGAAAAGCCAAGCACACCCTGAGCTGACACAGCTTCACTCAGCAAACTGCAGGTCTGTGTTCACCCCAGCATCACTCCCTGCCCACAGCACATCCTGTGGTGATCTCTTCAGAGGCACGTCGGACACCTGAGGTGGGAAAATGAGAGTGTGTGTGTTTGTGATCAGCAGGCTCCAACAGCCTGACCCAACACCAGGCTGTGGAAAAGCCCAGCCCCGGCCCAGCACGGCCCCAAGGAACAGACTCTGGCCAGCTCAGACAGAGGGAGTCTGGCCGGACTCACAGCAGCCACCTCAGGGGAGCGGGCGCTGCTCTGTGCCCGCCGCAGAGCCAGAACACCCCCCTGGCACCAACACCACGAGAGAGAAAGGCAGGGGAAGCCCAGGCAGCCTGTGCTGACACAGGCACAGCCAGGCAGCTGCCAGAAAGCCCCGGTGACACAACCACTGCTTCTCCTGCAGCCTCAGCCCCTGGTGGCTCCTCCAGCACCGCCCCACACATCACAGACCAAGGGACAGACAAACTGATGGGGAAAACACTTCTAAACCCATATTTTCACTCTCAAACCTTGAGCTCTAATGGGGAAAAAGGGCAGGGGGGATATTCTTTGCACACCTTCTGTGTTTTGGCCAAAACGCATAAATCTCTCAGAGAATATTCGTTTGCAGCTCCAGAGAAGAGGAGGAAGGCCAAGGGAACAAGATGAGAAATCCTAGAAAATACAGAATTTATCACATCCCTGCATGAGGCTGAGAGCAAGCCATGCTCTCCTTTCTAACCATGCAAGTCACCTTCGAGCAGACAGTCTTCTTCTCAAAATAGGTGTTCTACCTCTGGAATTTCTTCCAAACCCAAATCACATCAAGGCCTGCCCTTCCAGTGTTGATCCATCTGCATCCACAGGCTGGTTGTTTTTTCAAGGGACAGAAGGAATATGTGCAGAAGTTTATAACGGAACAGTTTGGTATAGAGCAAGCTACAGCTGGTTTCTCAAAACTGGCAAAAATACCCTCCAAGAGTTTTCATCCATGGATGGGATATTGAGGAATTTTTCTCCACCCCTCCACCAGCAGCTTTGTGCTTATATTTAGGTGTAGATAAAGAGAATAATATTTTTTAAAAATTCTAGATTTTAGAGACATTTCTAAATCATTCTTCTTCTCAAGTCTGCTCAACTGCTCCATTTAGAGGCAGGGCAGCTGCAGGGGCAGCCACGCCAGTGGGAGGAGGAACATGCTCCAGGAAAGCTCAAACGAGCAGTTCCATCAGGGCTCTCTCCAAGGAGAAACCTCTGGAGAGAACCAGCAGTTTCCATCCTACTCTCTGACTCAGATGAACAGTCCCAGCCTCTCCAGCAGCTCCCTCAGGCTGCCCTGCAAGAATCTCGAGTGCAGAAGGTTGACCCACTTTCCAGGTTTCTCATCCCCCTCCCCATTTCCAGCAGCATTCAGTACCTGGTTTGCACAACAGTTGTCCCAGCAAATGGCTCTGCAGAAAGTTTCTTTCATCTGATGGCTGGAACATCTAAAGATCAAGTCCCTGTTGCCCAATGATTTGGGCAATCACTCCCAAAACATCACGTTCTTTTGTGCAACTGCTACCCACGGTTTCCCCAACAAAAGCAAACACCAGCACTACCAGGAATTTTTTTTAAAAAATAAAATTTACAAAAAAAAAAAAAAGGAGTCTGAGCAAGCAGCTTGAAAAGGAACCTCCCGAGTGATGGGAGGTGAAGCAGTGAAATGAGGGCTGGGAGTCACTGAGCAGAGCCCTTGCTCACAGCCACAAACACAGTCCTGTTTTCCCAGTAAATCAAACAGATGTGCCCAAAACCATCACGTTCTAAGCTGCAGAACAATACCTTTATCAACAGAGTAGAATTCCAGAAGGTAGGAAGTTAAGGAGGCGTGGGGGGCAGAGGGGTTTGCAATTAGAACTGCAGCAGCTCTGACACCCTGGCCATGCACTCTTGGACTTGCCCACCCTGCAGCTGCAGAGCTGGCAACCTCTGGCCTGCTTGGGGGCATGTTAGAGTCCAACTGTATTTACGCTGACAGAGACAAGCAAAGGCTGTGACGATTTATTGACGCAAGAGCTATTTTGTGCTCCATGCCAGAAATTAATCAGTGGAGGAGGAGGAATTCTCCTTAAGCGCTTTGGTGAGCTGCTAAAAACAACAGGCTGAGGTCTCCCATGACAAACACCATCAAAAAGAAAGGAAAGGGAAAAAAAAAAAAAAAAAAGAGAAACTTTCACATAGCAGCTTCTTTAGAAAGACTGAGGAATCAGGCAGTGCCTGAGCAGAACCTGCCCTGGGTAACTTTTCTTGTGACAAAGAAAATACATGAGAGGAATAAATCAGAGCTTTCCAAAACTTCTGTCAATACAACCTGCTGCTGTGTTTGTTCAGATCAACCTGTCTCAATCTTATTTGGGGGAGGTGGAGGTGAAGGTGTAGTGACCCTCCAGGTTGGCTCTGCCTGCTGAAATTCCAGATAAAAAGAAGGAACCCAGGGGTAGCAATCCCATCACCTCCTTGAAAGAGCTACTGCACAGGGCTCCACTTTGAAGGGAAAAAATGAAAAAGTTAAGTATCTTTAATGCAGGCTGAAGGAAAGCATCAGCCCTACCTGCCAAGAAGACATCATGATAAACCTGTCAAGAGTTACAAGCCTGCAGAACAGGCCTTGCACCTGCTGGAAAGGAAAAAAAGGAAAGGAAAAAGCCATCGAATGCCAATCAGATTCTTGCTGCTGGCAGGGAAGACACACCAGAGCCCTTCTCCTGGATTTGGTAAGCTGTGAGGATCACATGCTTTCCTCTGGCAGAGGTTCTGTGAGACCACTGGCACCTTTGCTAGAACAAAGCAAGTTCTGGGACGTTTCAGAGATTCTTCCTGAAGTGACAGATGTCAAGGATTCAGTACTTGGATGGACTTGTGAAGTTTGGTGTATGGCCTTTTTTACTGTTTCGGATGATTTTATGACCAGAGATGAGAGGTTTGGTCTAGTTCAGACTTTTATGTCTTCCCACAGGACCAGCTCAAGCATTTTCTACATCAGGAGTGAAAAAAACATTTAAAACCGTTTCTCTTTATAGGCAGCATAAAATAAAGGTCACAGTTAACAGAGAGGGTTAAGCCTGCTTGAGTAGAAAGCACAAGTTTTGAATGCTGAAACAGAAGAGCAAAATATAATGCCCAATGGATCATTTCAACATCACCAGGCTTTAAGGGTTTCCTGCCTGAAGAATTGTCAATTGATCGGAACTGCTGGAACCACCTTCCCAGCAGCAGACAAAAAACCACCTGCCCTCACATCCCTGAGCAAATCACCCACCCGAGGGAGGGTTTCCCATCTCCCAGCTGCTCCCGATTCTGCGACCACGCAGCCGAACATCCGCATTGATCCAGGGCTATGGATCACAGGGGAAACAAAATGCAAAAAGTCACCACACGGCAGCTCATGGACAGCAGCAGCTGGAGAAGAAAAACCCAAAACCACAGCACAGTGAGTGCAGAGCCCACGGGGGGAACACAGAGCCTACACCCCTTGCTCCATGGTTTTGATCCTAGTGGGGTCAGCAGTTGCCTGAGAGGACAAAACAGGCACCTGAGGCCAAGGCTGGCAGTTGAAAGCTCCCAAAGCAGAGCTCACTCCCCTCACGGTTTGCCCCATAAAGCTATTTATGTGGGTTGGCAGCACAACGGCTGCAAACAGCGAGCACGCAGGTTCCAGAATAGCAAAAGGGTCAGGGTTGATTTTTTTCAAAAAAAACAAACAAGTGATTTCTTTGAATTCGGCTGTGATTTCCCCAACACGCTGATCCCAGCCCTGCCACAGAGCACAGGGAGTTTCCAGCAGTCCCCTCCACTGCAAGCAGCTCTACCTTGGCTGGAAGTTTCCCCTGGAGGAGAGGCACTCTGCTTGCTCACGGGCAAGCCAGCAAAAGAAGTTGTTTTCCAGTGCTGGGATTGTTCAGTCCTTGGTACAACTAAAATGGCAGAAAAGAAACCCCAAAAAAACCAACATGACAACAAACAAAAGTAAAATTTACTCTATCAATCCTCCCGAAAACTCACATCACACACTAGCAGAGGTTGAGAGGGTGTATTTAATGGCTCTTGTCCAATCCCACCTGTCCTTCCCCCCTTCCCCAGGTAGCCACAGGCAGAAGCCCAGGCTTCTGTCTCCCCGGGCTGACCTTGCCCAGCCATCCTGGCAGAACCTCCTCACACTTGGCAACTTCGGCTTTCCAAACATTTGTTGCTACATCAAAGAGAAACAGGGCAGCTACAAACACAGAGAAGGTTAAGTCTGGCTGGTGGATTCCCTGGAAAAGCCTGTGTTACCAGGGTTCAGGACCAGCAATGCCCCACTAAACCCCAAACCTACTCAGGAGCTCCTGGAAACTCCCACAAGCACTGCTGCCACAGTGGGTGGCTTCCAGCTCAGACAGGAGGGGCTGAGAAAAGCCCACCTGGGGTTATTCCCATATGAAATTCACCTTTCAATAGGTGTGAAGTTTAATATCAGTCTCATCCTTCTGAAAGGCTAAAAATCTGCTTCAAAAATCACTTGAGCAAATCCATCCATCAAACCAAAGGGTGACAGCAATCCCCAGGGGGAACCCCAATAGCTGCCGAGCACCTCAAAGCAAACCAGGGTACTGCAGTTAAAATTTTCCCAGTATCGACGAAACAACACTATTTTGATTTTGGTTATGAAAACAAAACCTTTAAAAGACCTGCTGATGTATTCATTTTAGTTTTCTTAGTGGAAGAATAAATTGTGTGCCTCATTTCTAATGGTTTGACCACTCCACCTGGCCCCTCAAACCATACAGGTGTCAAGGCCTTTCTTGCTTAATGGCCTACATAGAAATCATAAAATAAATGAGCCGAAGTGGGGGTGGAATTCCATGGCAAACTATGGGGAGAGAGGGACTGGCAAAGCCTTTACAGAAGCATGGGAGAATTTACCAACTCCACAATTGTTCATTCTCCAGTCAGGCACCTGCTACTCCACGTTCACTCATTCCTGGCTATCCTCTGACTGTAAAGGCAGTTCCTGCAGATGTCAGAGGATGAAAAAAATATACTAAACGCTACTCTAAAAGAAGACATGTCATTGCAATTGTCTATCCCCTCTTCTGGTAACAAATTGAATTTGGGGAAATATGTGACACAGGGCAAACTGGGTTTGACTACAGGTGAGTAACAAAAATGTGGTAACCTCCTAGAAAAAGGTTTGTCTCCTTTCCAAGTGAGATACAAGAACCCAAGGATTATCTCAAACATTATTACAGAATCACCCACCTCTAAAAGTACGACCTTTTTTATATCCTTTGCCTACCATGTACTTCATTCAAAACAATCCAGAGTTCTCTGCTTCTCATCACAAGTACCTGCTTCTCATCTTTGCACTGCAGGAAACATCACAGGCTAAAAAGCTTACTTTAGACACAGGCTTTTAAAGAATTCCTAAGTGCAAGAACTGTATTTAAAGAAAAAGCAGAAATGAGAGGAATGTACTTGGCAGGGACACTGACCTAGCAGGAACTTCAGCTTGAACCCCAAGTTGAAGCACAAAACAATTCTTCTCTTTTGAGGGTACAATCAAACCCTTGCACAGAAAGTCCCAACTATTTGATGCTCCAGAAAGTGAAAACTTCACAGGTTTAGTGGGAGCAGACTTAAAACTTTCAAGGACCTCAAAATGACACCATTCCTAGAGGAAATTCAGGACAGGCTTGGCTCCCACACGGGTAAGGACAGGAATGAAGGTGGAAAAGGTATTCTGTTGTGGACTGGAGAAAGAAAAGTGAACGGAGACATGGCCAGTTCCATCTGCGGGAGTTCTCAGCTCTTCTAACCAGCCCTTATGTTTATCTGAAATGATGCTCTTGCCCCTAGATAACTTCCCCAGACAGCCTCATTGCTGCCAGAAAGTAGGTCAGTGTCATTTAAAGCCGCCTTGAAATGCATCTCCACAGAAACTTCTTAATCTTTAAAAAGAGAATGCATCAAATATTTATCGGGCGGCGCAAAACACTGGGAGGTGCTCCCAGGGAGAGCGCCTCTGTGTGTGCTGCATGAAATGGCTTTCCATGCCTCACTGAGCCGTGGAGCAGTGCAGGAGAGTGCCTGGGTGCAGATAAAGCCCTGTACAAAAGTTCTTATCTGCCCAGCAAATCGCAGTACGTGACTCCCTAACTCGTTCTCCCAGTGCCGCGTGATCCCAGAGCTCTCCGCTTCCTCTGGGAGCTCCTCTCAGACCTAATGATCCCTGCTGCAGATTTTCCCCTCTCAGCCAGGCAGCTCATTCTCAGAACTTCAATATTCCTAATTATCAAACATTCAGCGCTGCAAAATGTAGCTGAAATTTGCATCTCTGCAAGAGTGGCTCTGAAGAAAGGATGGAGCATTTGCATTCAGACTGGTTAATTCCTGCAAGATAACATTTCATAAACAAAATGCTTCATTGAGCACGGAGATTTTCAGCTTTTACAAAGGAAAGTGAACTTTAAACAAATACGAATCAGTTGAGTGATTAACTTTAAGTGTTTTGGTTTTTAAAAACTAATCTTTATGTATAACTAGTATCAGCAGAACAATCTTTACTGATTAAAGAAACGAATGATAGTGAAACTCAAGCCACTGAAAATTAAGGGGGGAGGTAGAAGGCAACTGCAAGGAATCATTTAAGGTCAATAAGAGAGAGGAAAAAAAAACCCCTATAACATTTTTGAAAAAGTACTAAAAAAAAAAAACCACACCTACTCACAACCCAGTCAGCCTGGGAAAGGTGAGCACCACATGTTATGTAAGGCAACTTTAAATTGTGGCCAATGTGAACAGGTTAAGGAGTGAAACTGAACACGTTTTTTTCCCCCGCCCCCCAAGCTTTGTCATAATCCTAAATGTTATCTTAATTAGCCTAATTTTCTTAATTATACTTCGCAGCACAATTTCAGAGTCTTTTTTTTTCAGCTTTGTTCCAGCGCTGGAAGAAGCAGCAACTCCTCTGCCAAAAGCCAAAGGCCATGTGACGCCTCCCAGGAAGTTTTCTCCCACCTGGGTATTCTTCTTCTCCAAAAGGTGTTTCTGACTCCCTACAGGACCTCCCTCCAAAACACAACAAAAGGAGAGGCACTGATGGGGAAAGAAGTCACACTTTTCTCTGCCAACTTAAATCATTCTTCTCTGTGTTTTTCCACCTTGCTCGGCGAGAAGCTCTCGGTGCCCAACACTTCTCACAAAAGCTTTGCACAGTGAAATGAAAATCAAAAAAATCACAGAAAAAAAGCCCAACCCAAACCACTTCCATTCATCTACACCGCAACAATTTCATGGCACAGCTCCTAAAACATCCCATTAGTGCTGGCCTTGGAGAAGATTAGAGAAGAAAGCTTGAACCCACTGAAGCAAGGCTTAATAGGCTCTCGAGTTAAGCCAGAGCCTTCCCTTAAACAATGCCTATCATTAGGAATAATTACCTGTAGCTGTATAATCAACATGGCTATGATAACTGACATGAGAAGTCCAGATGTCATCTTTGGCAAGGCTTGAGAAATGTTTCTGCTCCTTATTATACAACTGACTATTGAAAGAGATACAGGCAACAAGAACATCGGGGGTGGAAAGCCACCATGAAACACTGCAGAATTCCAGAAATACAACCAGAGAAAAGCCCAGCATCCAGGAAGGGCACGTGGATATCCAACACCATCCTGCCCAGTTGCCACACCCCTGGGTTTTGATCAGATCACCTTTCTCAGCACCATTCTAGACAGGGTTTTTAGAAAAACAAAGCTCAAGCTGTTGTTGGATCTACAGAAACGCTGAGCCAAAGTAGTGAAATAGGCAGGAGAAACAAGGGTTCAGGGATGAATTCTGAAAGGAAGCAAGGCAAACCAGCAACAGGCTTCCACTGCATAACACCCCACCCAGGAAGGACATCACCACTTCCCAAACCTCTGGAGAGCTGCTCCTTAAGGAGCCCAGAAACACTCACAGCTGGGTTTGGATGGCAGGTGGGTGTCTAAGGTGTCCCATCACGAGAGAAAAGCAGGCAGGCACAGCTGCCCAGCTTCTCTCCTGAGTCATGAGAACACTGAAACAACAATTATCTGTTATCTGAAGAACAGAGCTCCTGGAAAACATCACTTTGAATTTGTATCTCCAGTAAACACCTACACTCATACAAACACACTTAAAGTTTCTCAACTCATAGCACCAACAAATTTCAACATCTACAACTGCTACGTTATGGAAGCAGAGGCCACTTTGTTTTTTTCTTTTTGATAATTCTGATGATTTTAGAGACTCATAAACTCATTTCAGTGGTGGGACAGGGTCGGGTCTACCCCTGCTGCCTGTAGACTAGAGCAGGATTTCTTCCCCCACAAATAAGCAGTTCCTTAAATCTTAGGAACTGTTCTCTGGCTTTTAGCACTTCAGCCTTACTTGTTAACCCCAACCTGATTAAACTGAAGTCACAGAGTAATCTCTCAGAGGCAGAGTGAAATAAATCCTTCCACGTGCCTTGTTGTTGTTGGGATTATTTGCTTCCCAGCAGCCAGTTCTGTACCATAAACTGAAAGAGCCCAAGCACAATTAAAATTCCTCTACCTAACACAAAAGTTGCCCCAAACTTCCTCAAAACAGATGAGATGTGTGGGGCATCTTTAAGCTGGAAAGCAGGTAACTGAGCAGCCACCGATCCTCCTGACAGACAGAAATGCACGATTTGGTAGTGATGAATCATGCCTCAAATTACAAGACATATTAGGCATAATCCCCCAGACAGCATTGAAGTGGATCAATTGACTTTTGTTCCAGCAAAACTACTTCTTCCTATTAAAACATACTTTAAAAGTCCAAGAGTTCTCTTAAATATCAATAAAGGCAGCAACAGAATCATGCCCGCTCCTTGGAGGTACACTCCATATCATTAAGGCTCATCAGCACAGATTTAACAAATTAAACATCTGCTTAACAACTCAGAAAATACCAATTTTCACTGATGCAATGATCAGAAACCCAAATTTTGGAACAATCAGAAACCTGAAAGGGCAAAACTTCCTTGTAACTCTTGGTAACAGCAGCAGCACTTTCCACCTTGGCACAGTTTTAGAGGAAGCAGGAAAGGGAGGGCGCCTGGGTGATCATTTCAGCACGATTAAAAGGTGGGTTCATGCAACAAACTCCGTTTTGGGGTCGCTGCTGGCACTCCTAATGGCCTTGCCCTTACCTGGATGGCTTTGGGAGCTCATTGCTGGCAATGTCTAGTCCTTGGGAGAAGGGATTCGAGACAGATCAGTTCCCACGGGAGGAGCAGCAGCTCTAAAGAGCTCCAGTGCTTCACCAATACATAGGAGTGGGAAATGGGGATTAAATCATGGCCACCTTGTAAAATCCAGGGCACAGTGACATGCTGAGTTGTATGGGAAGTAATCCAAGAGGGTGGCAGAGTGTCTTCCAATGGCTTTTAAAATGGGAACCTGCAATTAAAGAAAAAGATGTCTGCATTAGCAAATTAAGATTAACAGCCATTTAAACTGTATATTATATAACCTATTTATCCCCGAGATTAAACTACAGTGCTATTTTAGGTATTAAGGGCTGCAGAGAGAGTAATTTTCAGAGCTGTAAATGTTACTTTGATTAATAACCATAAAGATGCAGATTAATACTTAGCATTATTAAAAAAAAAAAAAAATTAAAGAAAACAACTTTCCAACTACACATTCAAGCCTCAGAAACCCAAAATTCTGTGTTAATTCTCATCCTCCAACAGCACCATATGAAGCCACTTCAGTCCAACAGCTTCCATATTTTAAAAGCCATATGTATGAGTGGTAACTGTACTTCACGCATCTGTTCCCCAAAGAAGTCTAAAGAAAAATTCCTCAGTGCCAAGAAGTGGTCTTGGAGCAGGAAGGAAAAAAAACCCACACAATCAATTCCACTCCCACTCTACCCAAGCCTCCAGCAGATTACTAAGAAGCAGCTCCATACTGCCCCGGGGGAAAAAAAATCCACCATTCCCAATTATTTTGAAGCTGCATACTAGAAGGAGGGAGAGAGAACA
>VZTB01016921.1:136774-160527 GCA_013397245.1 Thryothorus ludovicianus | reverse complement strand
GGGGGGGGGGGGGGGAAACATGCAGAATCAGCAACCCCTGCCCCCCTCAAAAAATGGAAGTATAGAAGCAGTAGATACCCTGGCTTGGAGAAACACCACCTGAGAGCCATGCTGACCTAATCAGCAACCCTTACACAGAAAGAACTCGTTCAAATTCAGTTCGGCAGGGGTCAAGGGGTTTTTGGCACTATACCAAGTGACATCCAGTATTTCCCTCCTTGGAAGTGTCCAAGGCCAGATTGGACAGGGCTTGGAGCAGCCTGGGACAGTGGAAAGTGTCTCTGCCCATGGCAGGGGGTGGAATGGACTGGGCTTTGAGATCCCTTTCTACCCAAACCACTCTGGGATTCCTGAGCATCCCTGTGTTTTACAGACAGGCTGCCTCAGGGATTCAGCTCTGCCACTGGCACAAGCTCCCAGCTGCTGACCCAGACTGAATCCAGCTGTGTCCTTTATGCAGAGTATCCCACAGCCACACCTGACTTCCCTTCTCTTTCCTATAAAGTACCATCAAAACAGCAGCCCAGCCCTCCTGGGTACCCAGAGGAGCTCCCGCTGCCCAGCCAGGCATCACCCAGTGCTGGGGTGAGGTCACCCTGCCAGCAGCAGCCACTCCAGCCCATCCCCATGGATCCAGCTGACTCTGCTCACCCCAAACTGCTCTGGCAGCAGCAGCTCCCAGGGAGTGGTGCCCTGCAGCACGGCTGGGGCGGGTGATGGCTGCGGTGGCAGCTGCTCCTGCCTTGCACAAGGAGCATCTGCCCACAGAGTGTGTCTTGCCACAGCGTTTCAGGCAGTGCTGGCTATTCCTGGAAGAGCTCTCACGACACTCGCATTTGAGTGTTCCTTTCCAAGAAGCAAGACCTGGTATGAGACTTCCAGCACTGGCACAGAGGCTAAGGATGGGCTTTCCAAAGTTACCTCCCTGATGAGCAAGAAAATGCCCCGGCAGGCACTGCTGAACACAGTCCTTCCTGGCTGTGCTTCATTAAAAACCCTCTTTAATTGCCTGTTTCTCTACAGCCCAAGTGTCTCAGCATCACCACTCTCCAAGTTCCTCTCTGCCCATCTTGCATTCTTAGAGACCTGGAACAAATTTGAAAGAAAATCACTTAAATGTCATTTCTAACCCCTGCAGGTCTCTGCCATCCTGAATGTTCAAGATGTTCCAGTCCCATTAATCAGCACATCCTGTTAAACAGAGCTGGGTCAGCTTAGACCAGGCATTAGCAAGATACTAACATAATTTATTTCCCTTAAAACCAGCAGGTACTGTTGTAAGCATAAGCCATCTCAGCTATAGACGAGAAGGATTTGGATTGGAGATACCAGATCTCCGTGTCCTCATTTTCCCAGCACAAGAATGAAAATGTAAGCATGAACAGTGGAAAGTTTCCCAAAGAAACTCGACTGAATGAATAGCACCAAACCCATTCAATCACCAGTTTAATTTATTCCTACTTCTGCCCCATCCCTGGAAGTGTCCAAGGCCAGGAGCTTGGGGCAGCCTGGGATGGTGGGAGGTGTCACTGCCCATTGGAATGGGATGGGTTTTAAGGTCCCTTCCAATGACTCTGTGATGCCATGATTCTCTCCAGGACACAGCAGTCATTTCCCAAATTACCTCTCCCCAGACTGTAATTTTCAGGTAGCCCTTGTACCGATCTCTGTGCAGACCAGTGAGCCACTGCCAGGCCTCCACCCACAACAACTCTTCTATAAATTTATTCTTTTGCCACTATCTCAAGGAAAACACTCCTCAAACTAAAAGAAGCGAAACACTGTCTATTCCTATGCCTTAGATAGGGAGGTCTAGAGGGTTTTCCAAGCAAATTATCTCATTTGAAAAATATAATAAATAAAGATTAAAAGGAAAAACAACCCCGAGTTTGTTTAACTTCTGCTCCAGTGCCTCCCGGGACAAGGGCGATCACCTCTGGCCTGAGGAACAGAGAGTCCACCCCGAGCATCATTCCAGGGGCACATTCCCTGTCCCAGTCCTGCACAGGCAGGGACTGGCTCAGGGCCTCTGCCCACTGCCACCCTGCACGCAGGAGGAAGCCCAGAGCCCGCTGCCTCGGCCAGAGGGATCACAGAAGGCTCAGCCTTGGCTCTTGGGGCAGCCTCTGGGAGCAGAGATGGGCACAGGCAGGAGGAGCATGGCTGAGCCCCAGGATCAGCTGCTGGCCACGGGAACTGGCCTGGCAAACAGCAAGCAGGGCCATGGGGAGTGTGCCAGGTTTGGGCTGGGCAAGGGAAGGGCTCAGGGGAGCAGGCAGGGACAGGGCAGCGGGTGGCACCAGGGGAGCGCCCAGCAGAACTGCGGACTCAAACCAGCAGGTTTGGCACACGCCATCGAATCAGGGCTGTCAAGCTTCCTGCCTCACAGGAGAACTGTCAGAGTCTGGTCACTGCTGGATTTTTAAAAATCTCCGGAATGGGAGCACTCAAGGAACCACTTCATGCCTGTTTATTTCAGCTTGTTTCTGGCAGGGCACACCTGAGAGCACAGGCTCCCTAAAACCATGGGGGCTGGTGCATCAGCAGCTGTATTCTCATCCCAGGATCAGAGGGTGGCTGTGGTCTGAGAGTGCCATCACCCCCAAATGAGCCTCTGTTCCTGCAGAACAGGCTAAGGGGCTGCAGCCCCTGCCAAAGCACCTTGTTTCTCCCTGGTTTGGTGCCTCAGCAAACCATAAATCCTGGCAAGGCACCTTTCCTGGATTTGAAGTTATTACAGATCTTCTCTTACCCCAGCAGAAAGTTGATTTTTTTTTTTTTCCCCCAAGAATCTCACAGTTCTGCCACCAGAATGATTTGTTGATAGGAGGTTGGGAGCAGCTCCCCTACAAAGACAGGCTGAGAAAGCTGGGCTCTCCAGCCTGGAGAAGAGAAGGTTGTGTGGAGATCTCACAGCAACATTCCATTATCTGAAGGGGCTGTGAGGAAGCTGAAGAAGGATTCTGCATCCGGAACTGCAGTGAGGGAACGAGGAATAATGGGTTCAAACTGAAAAGAGTGGAAGTTTAGGTATTAAGAAATGTTTTAGCATGAGGGTGGTGAGACACTGGCACAGGTTACCCAGGGAGCTTGCGGATGCATCCCTGGCACTGCTCAAGACCAGGTTGGACCTGGGATAGTGGAAGGTGCAGGCAGGTGGAGCTACATGGCCTTTCAGGTCCCTTCCAGCCCCTTATGGTTCTGTGAGTCCGTGTTCACCTTCCTCCTCCCAGCCCCTCCTAGATGTGCCTCTGTGCCTCACAAGTCCAGATGTGCAGCAACCACTAATGACAATCACCGAAGAACTTTATTTACAGAGCTGATTTTTCAGAGCTGTAATTGCTCTTCAGCCCCGATAAGAATCTTGGCCTGGGGCTGAGGATTCAGAATTGAGTCAGCTGGGTTACTCCAGGACCAGGAGCTCTGGTGCCCCGGCTCTCTCTGCCACAGCAGTGCACTGCTGGCAGCATCCCTCGGAGCCCTCGAAGAACAAAGGGATGCTAAAGACCTCCCCATCCTGGCTATCCTCTAGCAGCACTCCAGCACCGTGGGGTTTGCTCTCCAAAGGCCATGGAAACAACCTTCCAAAAAGCATCACCTTTTGGATCACCAGGCAATCCTTCTGCCTGGCACAGACTGATTACAACAAGATCGTTATTTTTTCTCCCAAAATTACCTTCCTCACTGCATTTAGAAGCAAACAGCCCTGAGTTTACACAAACACACCGACCTGAAGGGAGGCACAGCCTCTCTCAGAGGCTTATTGATTAAATCTCTCCTTTGACAACAGATCCTGCACTTTAACCAGAGGAGGGGAAAGCTGCCTTTGCTTCTCAAGGTTTGTTTATAAAATACTGCCAATACAGGATCCACACATGAAAAGAGGAGGGAAGGAAGAGGCTTAGAGGTGCCTGGAAACAATTCACTGTGACCACAGGGAGATTTACTGCGTCTTTATTTAGGATGATGGAACAGCTGGAAAGGACCTCAAAGCCCACCTCACTCCAAACCCCTGGCATGGGCAAGGACACCTTCCACTGGGCCAGGCTGCTTTATTTAGAGCAGAGCCAGTGTGAAACATTTATTTAGAGCAGAGCCAGTGTGAAACAGCCTCCCAAGCTCGCCTCCCCCTCCAGGAACCACATTTCCCAGACACCATTTTGCAAGGTGACAAAAACGTTGTCCCCAGAACTCCACAGTCCAATGAAAACAATCCCTTCAACTCCTGTTTCTCCAGCAGAATACAGCTGCACTGGATCTGGCACAGGAGAGCAGGTTTCGCAGGCACTGCCCACTGCACAGAAATGCTGCTTTTCCTACAGTTGCAGCAATACTCAGACCTCTTGCAGGAAATGTATTTGCAGAACTAAACACCATCAGACAGCCCCCTCAAAGAGTTTGGAGTCTCTAAGCAGTTTTCTGTCTCTGAATACACATTGTGAGAATAGCAGGTGACACTGTAAAATCTACTATCAGCTTAATGCTCAGCTGTAGCAAGAAGAGCAACTGGATTACCATGGAATAATGAAAAATAAAAATATAGAAGTGAATTTGTTGCTGTGTTAGCTCAGTTCCTCCAAAACCACGTGTGTTTTGTGCAGATCCAGACATTCCCCTTCCTTTTCCAAGTGCACAGTTGTAAGAGTTTCAAAAGGGCAAGAAAAGCCGAAAATTCCTCATGCAGGTGAAGTAGATCATAATAAACCTGCAGCCCAGACAGAGGTGACAAAGATATCCCAGTGATGCAGAATCATGACTGACACAGACAAATCACTGATTATTCAGCTTTCCATCTACTTCTGTCAGAGTAACTTTTTTCCCCTACTTCTGCTGGGTGAGAAGCTGAATGGACCCATGAGGGAGGGAAGAGTCCACAATTTGGAAAAAGCACAATTTGAAGCGTGCTCTCTGCATTGCCTGCTCTTCCTTAGCTGCACTGAGAAACTCTGACTTGGGGTGCTGGAAAAAGCAGAAGTTCTCCTGAATTCCAAAAGCAAATGGACAAATTTCTTATGAAAGAGGACAAACACCAAGTGCACGAGGCCAGGAAACCCATGAGAGAAGTCCCTGCTTTAGAAGTGTCACCATGTGCATGTCCTGTTGTGAAAGGCACATCCTCTTAGATGCTGCTAGAGAACGTGGCAATCAAGCACTTTTGAAGACCTTCAAAAACCTTAAAATCTCACCTGGACACCAACCTACAGTCACCAAACCAACTCAACTCTGCATTGTGTCACACAGACATGACACAAAATATCACAAAATATAAATTTTGCTCTGTAAAACTTTTTATATTGCAGTGAAATCACATATCAGATTCTTTCCAGTTTCCACACCTGCACTCAGCAAGTTAAGGGAAATATAGGCAAGTGGAAGGGCTGACACAAAACTCAGGAATCCTCATGGAAGTGGGACAGGGAGCACAAGCAGCGTGCGCACTGAAGCCTTCACTACAGTCAGAACTATGTAAGTAACAATTAAACAGGACTCCCAGCCCAGTTCAGCTGTTACCAACAGCTCCTCTCCAAGGGAACACCAGGTACAAACATGCCCTGGAGAGGAGGATGCAGACTGACCATGACATCCCACCTTTGCCAAGCACCAGCACCAGAGGTGCCTGCCTTTGAGATCACAAGCTCAGCATGGTGATTCCAATGCACAGAGCACCTCAGAAACACGGCAGCCCTTCCAGGAATCAGCCCCTGGTGCATTTGGTTAGCAAATGCTGACATTTCCCCAGCAGCCATCACAAGAGGCTCTCACAAGACAGCCCAGAGCCGAACAGACACCGCGCATCCGCTGCTCCCTGTAACTTCCACCGCTCCCCAGCTCACACACACCAGCAAGATTCGCTGCTTTTGTGCTCACACCAAACCCCGTGACCTCGAACGGGTTTGGTTTGAGATATTCCATCTCTCAGCATGTTTGTCCTGTGTTAAATTACATTAAATTAAATATTAAATTAAATGTGTGTGTGTGTGTGTGTGTGTGTGTGTGCACCAAGCGTCCAGGACTAACCAACACCTGCTCTGAGCTTCCCTAGCTCATCCTGGACAGTCCCTTTCAAGCAATCCTGCCATTATTCCATAAGCAAGTCTCTGCAATATAAGCAGTATATTATATAATATATAATGAACATGAACTGAAGTCACTGTCAGAAACAAAATGAATAACAGCCACAGACGGCAGGACGCTATTAACTAATTAGGAGCTGCTTTATTAAGACCAAACCAGTTCGCAGCTGTGGAAGGGTGGCAAACCTAGGTGGAAGTAATTAATCTATTTACATGTAATTCTCTGCAAAAATAATCAAAGAAAACGCTTTCTACAGTTTCCTATCCTTTTGCTTCTCACTGGCGACGAACTCTCCACAGCTGATTTCCAGGGCATACAGATTCCTGAGCAAAGCTGCTTTCCCCAGGCTTTTTTCAGTTGTGTCTCAAAGTCAGGGGCTCACACTGATCTCTGGTGGTAGTGCTGCACTTCACCTTTGGAAATTCAAGAGCTGAGACACCAGCTCAAACTGAAAACATGGTCTCTCAATGGAAGTGAAGAGACCCTTCGCCCACTTAAATGTTAAATTAACACAAAACTGCCATTATTGAGCTCATCCCAGCAGTATTTTCCTCACTAAGTTTCAAACTGAGGAAATCTCTCATGGTACCTTGCACAGACACTTTCACAGATCACCACCCTGCCCAGCACTGAGAGCTGCTTTGAAAACCAAAGGTGCCTCCACAGCCTAGAAAGAAAATTCTGGTGGACACCCAAAACCACAGAAGTTTTGTGCCCCTTCTCCTTCCTTGCTAGGAACACACAGGAGTATCCACACGATTTCTACTTCCAGGGAGTTCACAGCAATACCACTGGGCAGATCTCTCATCAGTTTTTAGACCTCAACAAATATTGATGTGGAAATCACTGCAGGTATCCCAAATACACAGAGAAGCAAACCCACTTTGGAAACAAGCAAGCGCAAGGGGAGCGAACCTAAATCCTCCCAAGCATGGAACAAAAGCTCTGGGCAAATCTGGAAATACTACATCATGCTCACTCCGTGGGAGCTTCAATTTAAAGTGGCCAACAGCTTGGAAATTATTTTTTTCAGTCACGCAGGAAGAGCTGCAGATTCAGAAACGCAAGCGACTGTTTGGAACCTGGGACTGTGCGAATCTGGAGGAATACAGAGCCCTCCTTGACTAGCAAGACTCTGGCAGAGGGTCTGAAAGAGCAGGATGCTTCTGAGCTCGATCCAGTTTCTCAGCAAGAGCAGCAAGAACAAGCAGTCTCACAGATGGATCCGCGTGGGAGGGAGAAAGGATAAAAGTCTGCCTCGGGAGCCTGTTCCAGCTGCTACTGGAGCCTCACAGGAGTCGGCACAAATTGGGCAGAGCTACCTATAAAAATCCACTGTCTTGGCTTTTCTGAGGCCCTCTTCTTTCCCAATTCCATGTTTTTCCTTCATCCTACTATTTCCACGTTCGAAGGAGTCCAAATCAGATAGCTGAAAGTAGTGCTTGACAGAAGGTAAATGCAGAGTGGGAGCTTACCCCATTTTTTCATCCGTGCCTTGCACATCACCCTCACTACACACTCAGGAGCAGGAAAATCAAAACTTCTTTGAAAATGCTTGATGAGAAGGGATGAAAAATGGAATATTCAAGGCCAGGTTGGAACATGAACCAGCGAGGGGCAGCCCTGCCCATGGCAGGGGCATGGAACTAGATGGTCTTTCAGGTTCCTTCTGACCCAAACCCTTCTGTAGTTCCATAATTCCGTATTATTTTTATCCAGAATCCCCCCCAACAACATTTTCGGTGCCAGAAGAGGCTGTGTGGCTGGCAGATAGGGAGCTGACCTCACTGGCTGAAAGAAATTCTTTACCTGGGCTTGTTTTTCAGCTCCTCAGGTAGGCAAGGGAAAAACATTTAGCATTTCTCTTCACGTACTTGAGCTGTTCCAGCCACATCTGAACTTCTTGTTCCTTCTGACAAAGAATCAGAATTACTGGTCACTAGCTGTGCCTAACCCATCTGGTCTCCCAGCATAAAATAGCTGAGTACATGTGTCATCAATCACTGTTAATTACTTCATTAACTTGGAAAAAGAATATTGACTTTTTTTAAAGAACAAACATTAAGGTCAGCCTAGTTCTTTTTTTTCTTTTTTTTTTTTTTAAATTGAATGCTATCTGATTACCAAGAGAAAATAATTTGGTCTGAACACCCAAGCAAGCCTGCCACACAACTCATGCAGCTCTTTTTGTCTGGTGAGACATATCCTCCAGTCTTTTTGTGGAAGGCCCAGTTTGATCCAGAAGCTTCGTGCTGCTCTCCAGTGCCCCGTGCTAATCTCACTGCCATTCCCACCTACTGTCCCCGTGGCTTTGGCAGTCCTGACCTTTGGCATGCTGTAGGGAAGAAGCATGCCCCAAGGTCTCCACAAACACGTTGCATCACTGTGGAGTGGACATTTGGCCCTGTGCTGCCAGCTGATGACACAGGCACAGATCACAGCAGCCGGTGCATCCTCATCCACAGCAGAGCCATCAAACCAGCCAGGAGCCCCCCAGCGCCGTGCAAAGCTCCCCCTGGACTGTCCCCCTGCTCCAGAGAGCACCCATGTCCCCAGCATGAGCTCACCTTCCTTCCAGGCAAGGGGATCCCTCTCCACATCTGCCCACAGAGCCTCATCCAGCCACTCTCTCTGAGGAGCCACTATAATTCAGTGCTAATTACATTTTTTCATGCCTCAGTTCCTGGCTCCAACACTGTCCACCTTCAAAAAGCTATTTTATTTGAGGACATCCAGTGTCACTCCTGCCCCCCAGTATCCCCAAGCTCTGCCCCCCAGAGCCAGGATGTGTCTCCCAACCCACACTGCAGGAATGTGCAGAGCACCCTCACCCAGCTCATGGAGCACAGCACACCCTCACCCACAAAAGCTCTGGCATCCCAGCACAGGCTCCAAAGTTTACATTTCTGCATGTTTTATTCCTCCTATCTGGCAATGAATGCCAATAATTGTACCAAAACTTTCCCACAGCCCCCCAAGCAGCTGGACCCCAGCCCCAAAGAACTGCACAGGATCGTGGAATCCCACAATGGTTTGGGTTGGACGGGATCTGAAAGAGTATCTCATCCCAACCCCAACGTGTGGTGCCACTCTGCCATTTCTCCTTTTAAAGGGTCTTGTTTCCTGCAGACAATAAAAACGTCCTACAGCTTACAAGTGCATTGTGCACTTGTGTATATTACTCAAAGAATCTTTACCTAAATCCAAATGAAGGATAACGTACCAGACAGAAAGCAAGAACTCACAATTTTGCCTTTAAAGTGCAATATAATTTGCTTTTATTTGTTGGGAAAACCTGTAAGCACCCACAGCATCCCTCTGCTGATGGGAGCATCCCTCAGGACACAGGGCAGTCGTGGGCACTCTGCTCAGCCCCTGGCTCATCTGCCAAAGCTGCTGAGACTCCAAGCCCCAGACTGCTGAAAACTGAACAGGCAGGAATCCCCAGAGGAAGCTGAAATAAATATATGGCTTTGTATTCACGAGAGTTCCACAATATCCAGTTTTAGATCACAACATTTTCCAGCCATGGCCAGCACAGAAAAACAAGTCAGTCATCACAAACCTGTAAGTTCATGAGTTGTACCCCTCTGAACAGGGTTACATTTTTCATCACCAGCATCACCCTTTAATGAAAACTAATTCAAATATTTCAGTCTCAAAAGCTGACAAGCAAGAAAAGCAAGGAAGGAACAAGTCGCACCTCTCAGACTCCAGGAGGTTTCAGGTTGGTTATTATATATTTATCTGTTTTATAACACCATCAAAAACCCTTTCAAGAAGTACCTGCAGGTTACCTTGACAGACAAAGGTCAGCAAACTTTGGGGAACTTACTTTCCAGGTGTTGCTCCCAACATCACAGCGGTTCTTTAACTCAGTGTGAAGGAATTTACTTTAGGATTTACATTTTCTATCGCCCATTTTGCCTGTCTGCACAACGTGGACACAGCAAGGCAAACTGGAATTGTTCTCAGAAATAAGAAAACTGGACTGTAAAGCCAGACAAAATGTTGGACATGTTTCAAAGACTGACACAGTACCTCCAGGGGGCTATTTAAGGTATGTTTTACAATACTGTCAGTCACCAGTCAGAAAAGGATTTCAACTCTGTGTCCTCAAGGAAGCTTTGGAGCCCTAACTCAGGGTTTGGGTTGGAAGGGACCTTAAAACCCATCCCATTCCACCCCCTGTCACAGGCAGGAACACCTTCCATTACCCCAGGCTGCTCCCAGCCCCAGTGTCCAGCCCAGGCTGGGACACTTCCACGGATCCAGGGACAGCCACGGCTTCTCTGAGCACCCTGTGCCAGGGCCTGCCCACCCTCCCAGGGAACAATTCCTTCCCAATATCCCATCTGTCCCTGCCCTCTGCCAGTGGAAGCCGTTCCCTGTGTCCTGTCCCTCCATCCCTTGTCCCCAATCCCTCTCCAGCTCTCCTGGAGCCCCTTTAGGCCTGGCAGGGGCTCTGAGCTTTCCCTGGAGCCTTCTCTTCTCCAGGTGAGCACCCCCAGCTCTCCCAGCCTGGCTCCAGAGCAGAGGGGCTCCAGCCCTTGGAGCAGCTCCGTGGCCTCCTCTGGTCTCTCTCCAGCAGCTCCAGGTCCCTCCTGTGCTGGGCCTGCTCTGCAGGTGGGGTCTCAGCTGAGTGGGGCAGAGGGACAGAATCTCCCCTTCCCTGCTGATCACGGTTCTTTGGATGCAGCCCAGAATTTGGGGCTTTGGGATTTCTGGGCTGCAGAATGCTTTGCTGGGTCATGCTGAGCTGCTCTTTCACCAACACCTCCAAGTCCTTTATGGCTTTCCACACCAAACACAGACAGAATACTCCTCCCTGCAACTCGCTCCTCTTCCAGGGTGGGAATGAAGCCAAGTAATCTACACCTGCTTTTGTCCCTCTTCAGCCTTTTAAAAGATCAAAGCCAAACCTTCGGGGTCTTTTATTCACTTTCCTGGAGCTTGGGATTTTGCACCTTTGCATGCTCCTGTAACTTTTGGCTAACAGCTCCAGTTTCTGCACCAGGAGGAATTGCTCTGCTTTCAAGGTAAGCTGCCATTTGTCACCAAAGCTCTGCTCTGCAAGATCTCCTCTCACCTTATCCACTTTATCACCTGCTGCTTGGGATACTCTGAAATAAATGGACAGAAAAGAATACAAGGTGAAAACAAAACAAATCCAAAGACTCAGCATGTAAGTGTTAATCTGGATCCATCTTGTACCTGACAGGAGTTTGTACTGAGGTGGGGTTGGTCTTTTCCCCCTGGTAACAAGTGACAGGAGCAAATAGCCTCAGGTTGTGCCAGGGGAGGTTAATATTGGATATTTAGAACAATTTTTCTGTGTGGAGAGAGTTGTCAGTCGCTGGGAAGCAGCGGAGCCCTCATCCCTGGAGGGATTTAAAAGCTATGTGGATGTGGCACTGGAGGGCCTGGGTTAGTGACAGTGCTGGGGGAACTGTTGGATTTAATGATCTTACAGAACTTTTCCAACCTAAATGATTCTGTGTTTCTGTGAATATAACAGAATTTATTAATCGTTACATTATGGCAGAGGGGGGAAAAATGGCATGACAGGCAATGCCTGCAGCCACCTCCAGCCAAGTGCAGCCCCTTCCAGAGGGAAACCGTGCACAGCCTCAGCACACTCTGACAGACAAACATCTCCTCGGGATGTCAGGAGGCTGAAAATGTACATTTCAGCACCAGTTTTACATTCGGGCCACTGCAAAGCAAACACAAGCCCCATTACCTCAGAGCACTCGGCATGCAAAGCACACTCCAAGGCTGGGGTGGGGGGAAGGAGATTGCAGGAATTTTTTCCTGAAATGGAATGGGGAGATAAGATCAAGTGAAAAGGAGCAGAGGCTGCTGACATATCTGACTCCCAGAAACCAGCAAAAATGCAAATGGGCTGCCATTTCTGCCAGTAACACTCAGAACCAACTTTGATTCTGCTAAAATATATCGCATTAAACAAGGGAGATAAGGCTGGCACTGAATCCACACAGAGCAGCTCCCTTTGACCAAGACAGCTTTACTTCTCATTCCAGGAAATCCTGAACAAAGCTTGCTCTTCAAAAAGAGTCCCCACTCTGACTATCACAGTGTTTCTGAATAACTTTGGCCATCAATCAGTAGTCTGATTTGCAAGTGTTATTAAAAACTCTCCATAATGCCATAAACCACTCTGGAAAAACTGCATCCATCCAGTCACAAACTCTTCCCTAACCCAGGACAGGGCTTGCTGCCCCAAAGCCACAAACAGCAAATTTCACATGAGATGTCAGAGAGGAGAAAAGAAAGGGTGTATTGGCCGTGCACCCCTGGAGACAAAGATTACAGAGCAAGAATTTAAGTTGATGTGACCTGGTAACAATGATCAACTCAGAAGATGATAAAGGCATTCCCTGGACATCCATCTGTTGTCCTTGGAGTTTGGACACACCAGGCAAAAATACAGATGCAGGAAAAAATTAAATACAGACATGATTTGTTTTCATATATATGAAGTAGGTATGTATGAAATAAATAAATGTATATTCAAACACCAGAGGCAAAGAAAGTATTTCTTATTTTCACTCCATTTGATCTGCCTACCACCTCTGAATCAGCAAGATGAGCTCAAAGGCCAGTGCAGGCTCCAGTCTGAGACTCACTTCTTGCACATTGCTAAGCAAGAGTAAAAGCAGCTCTGCCTTGCCATGGCAGGGGCTGAAATTAGCCTCAATATCTGATTCCATTCAATGAGGCTGTTTCCTAACAGAGGGAAAATAGTACAAGCTGCATCCCTCCTTGACAGCCCTTGGCTGCTCTTCTGAGACTCCAGCACAGAGGTAAGAGCATCCAGAACTTCAGGATACCACCAGCAACCAAAAAATAAGCATGTACACAAGATAGGGAGATGTGAAAAATAAACTCCAGCCCTTCTCAGGCTGAATAAGCCTCCCACATGTGGCATGATACAACAGGAACAATTTCCCCAGCAATGGCAGGCAGTGCAGGGAGATGAAAGCAGGCTCCAGCTCTCCAGGAGCAGGATCTGCAGGCAGCAGGGAGGCCTCAGGAATTCCCAGGAGCAGGAACCCAGCCCCAAACCTGTGGCAAACACAGCAGAGAGCAGTCCAACAGGAGGTGGCTGGGGGAGGCTCACAGCACTGCAGGAAGGTTCTGATAAAGAAGTTTGCTGGCAGGGAGGAGAACCAGAGACAGGGCTGAGAGGGCTCCAGGAGAGAAGAGGGAAAAGCCCAGCAGCTGGGAAATGCCAGCCCAGGGAACACCTGTGCTCACCTGAGCTCAGTCCATGCCTCCTCCATGGCAGGCAGCCCCAGCACTGCTCTGGCAGGACAACACCAGGACCCAGCCTGGCTCTGCCTGCGTTGCACAGCCACGCTCACTGGCTGGCTCCAGTACATGCTCAGAATTCCCTCATCCCTGTTCTGAGGCTCACACAATTCCCATTTTCGCTGCCAGTGCTAGGAAGGAGCCTCAGAGCTATATGCTGAGGCCCTGGAATTTAAATATATGATAACACTGTAAATAAAAGGAAACAAATTCCTTAAGGAAAACCTTTTCACATGCCAGATCAGTTCCCAATAGTAACTGCTCTGCTTTGACAAGAGATAAATATTTACAGTCTGAAACAGAGAACACCTTGTGTTGCAGTACTGGAACGCAAACCTTGTCAGCCCTGGTATCCTGAAGACAGAGTTTTGATATTTTAAAGAAAAAAATTAGGAATAAACCCCCAAGCTGAGCACTTAGAAGCACACACATTATTGTGCTCATTTACCCCACCAAAACAAAAACCTGAAGGTAGTCACACAGAGAAATTGTCAAACATGCTGAATCCAGAACAGATTTTCCCAAAAGGAGACCTCATCCCCCAGGGAATGTAGACAGTTTACAGCAAAAGTCTAAATTATTGCCAAAAATATGCTGCTTTTTTATTTATTTATTTAAATATAGTCTAAGCTGCTCCTCTTAGACATTCCTCTAGCAAATACAGACATGGAAGATTTTTCCACTGGAGCAAAAAGGCAGCAAGGAGGATCAGACATCCACATCCAGCTCCTTAGACTGGGGTATCCCACACCAGGTACACCCTGGGGAAGAGGGAAGAGAAAGCCCAACAGCTAAAGCCTGAGCTATCTCTGAGCTTCCAGCACAACTCCCAACCTCCTGGCCTGATCAGCTTCTTGTAGCTAAGGAAAGAATGTGGGGAATGTCATTCATACTGGCACTTGGGAAGGAACAAGCAGTGTACAATGGCTGGACATCCCTGTCCTGAGGAGGGTGATAAGCCTGGTGCAAGGAGATGCTGTCACTCCTGCACAGCTCAGGTTTGCTGCCTTTTCAAAAGGGCTGAACACCTCATTAAACACCAGCCCTTTATTTTGCTGCACTGCCTGTGCAGCCTGGACTCCCATTCCTGAGACAACCCGCACGAGGCCACGCTGGCTGAGCTGTTGCACAGCAGGATTTCATATCTGAGGTGCAATTTTCCTCATCCAACTGCTGTTGGGGCTTTTATGGCCCACTCCCTTTGAAGTGGGGCAGTCCAGCCGCCAGCAGGCCCACGAAAGAGTTCAATGTCTACCTGCCACTCTCCATTCCCTTATTTCCTCCTGCTCTTCCCACGGTATTATTCCCTTGGGCAGGACTGTCCTGGCTGCTGCCAGGGCCGGTGCAGCTCCATGAGCCCATCCCTGCAGTCAGCCAAGCCCTACGTTCTGTGCTCAAGTTCTCCGTTTGCTCCCCTGCTTCCAGCATCCCTGCACAGCAGTTTATTTTTAGAGCAGCATTTTTAGAGCAAAGCCCAGAAGCAGCACACTTTCAGTGCCAAACAGAATTCAGCTGTGACTCTAATGCTGTCCGCTGATAGGAGGACATTTGAGTTTGGTGGTCACACAACACTGGTGGGGCTCCGTGGCTGCCACCCAGGGCCACTGCTGGCCCAGGCTCTCCCAGAGACACACACCACCAGCCCTGGGCTACAAGGCATGGTCACTCTGCCACTCCTGGGGCAGCTCTTTCCAAAGCCTGACAACTCTTTCAAGGAAAAAATTTCTTCCCGCTTGGGTCCACATGAACGTTTGCAATTTGGGGTCACCACTCACAGCCAGCTCAAGGCAAAGGGGAGATCCCTGCTGGCTTTACCAGGTGCTGGATCAAGCCTTCAACCACCAACACACACAAGGAGAAGTGCCCCAATATACAAAGTGAGGCTCCTGTCCAGCTTTGGCATCAGCTTTCTGGGGTCAGAGGTGGTTTTCAAGTTCTGAATACTAATACTTGCCATCTTTTGACTACAGCTTGTTATTTCAGTGCAATTATAGAATAACAGAATCAGATCCAGTAGGTACCACCACCTAGTAGAGGCAACAGCAGCAAGAGATACCCAGACACAGGAAATGAGATGAACAAGACCATGTAATCTGTGTAAATGCACCCAAAATCTGCAGGAATGGTTCAGACAATTGCACAGTAAAAGTCTTTTCTGTTCTCAATAGCTCACAGAATGTTCTCCTGAGTAAAACTGCAATGACAAGGCCATCTTCTTCAAGGCATAAAGCAGCCAGTGACAGAGCTACACTTTGCCCTGAAATCACATCAAGCCTTTTTGCCCACTGACCCAGAAGTGTCCAGCTTTTCTGCAGGTTCGATAATTTATAACACAAAACCTCAGATCACTTTTTTCTGTCACAAGCTGGTGGTTTTTGCAAAGCTTCAAGCAGGAAGTGTTTTTCCTAATGTTAAATATTTCATTTACTGTTATGATTAGGCCCATCCTCAAAGGCTGCATCCAAGGCATAGGAGCAGACAAGGCAGCAGGGATGAACAAGGAGATGAAGAAAAGCCTGACAAGGAGAGGCAAACACAGCCCCCAAGGAAGCATTAGGTGCTACCATGTACAATCAGAATAAAAACTCCTTTCTACTCCACTCCCTCCTCCTTTGATCATGCTTCCAGGTCAATATCTTGTAAGAGGCAGTACTGACTCAAACGTATCCTTCAGCCTCCACCAGGACCTGACAGCAGGTATCAGTTGTGGAAATAAATAAGTAAAGAACATTTCCTCCCAACCAAAGCACAGCTATTTGACTCAAATAGGAAATCTGTCTCGGGTAGGAAAAATGCACAGTAGAATCCACATGGAGAGTAATTTATTTTGGGAGGTTCACATGCATCAGGCAGCGAGGAAGAACTGAAATGCAAATGCAAATCACAGCAGCCAGTGTCTGTCCCAGCCCACTGGAAGGACTGGTCACTCAGCAGGACATCCACCACCAGATTCCAGCACATCTGACTCTCTGTGGCCTTGTTGCCTTCCCTTCCTCTTCAGCACAGAGCAAAGACAAGACACAGAGTTTGAATGTTCTCACCACTCAACACACCCTGGCCCTTCGTTGTCCTGCTGAGTAAGAGCAGCAGCAGCACTAGAACTGGAGAACTGGGGTGAGCCATGCAGCACTTCCCAGCCACAGCAGGGCTCAGGGGCACACAGTGCAGGGTCTGGTTTGCTGACCAACAGCAGAAAGAGCTGTGTCAGACCAGGCTTTCTGTTTTGCATGGGAAACAAAGAAGGGCTGAGCTTTGCAACAACTCAACAGAGATCCTGCTCATATTCGCAGAATGATGAAGGCTGGAAAAGATCTCTAGGACTATAGAGTCCACCCATTAACTCATCCCAGTCTGTCTCTTTCCCTCCCCCTGAAGATGCCCCAGCAGCACAATCCACACTCAAACTGCACCATCGCCCTGGGAAGGCAGCAGGAAGGTGCATTTCACTGTGTTCCTGCCCTCTCCAGCTTTAAAAAGGTCCCAGCCTTCATCCCCTCCAGCAAGATCTCCACAAGAAAAACAATCTGAGCACTCTCTGAGTTATTCCCAAGTGTTCTGTGCTCCCTTTTTCCCCAAGCAGGCTGAAGAAATAAGACAGGCTTCCCAGCAGGACAGACATCCCACCATGCTGCACGAGGCCGAGCTCGGTGTCACCTCGTTCCCACTATGGCTTGGGCAGGTCCCCTCTCCTGACTCACCCACAGCACTGGGGACAGCAGTTTCCTTTCACTGCAAGTCTCTGCTGGCTGGAGAAATGACTCTCCTCACTCGAAGAGATGAGTCCCACAAAGGCAGTGCTGCAAAACATAACCCAGCCTGCAGGAAAGCTCAGTTTTACCCATGAATTCTTCCTTCAGGACCATCCTGATGGGCAGTCTGCACACAGCTCTTCCCCCTTTCAAATGTTCCCTAGGAATTCTGGGACCTCTGCATCCCTATCTGTTTGCAGCTGGATCCACTGCATCCAAAGTCAAGGCCAACATCTTCCATCTCACCCCACCTCCTTCCAAACCAGGGTTCACAATTACCCACCCACTTCTCCCTTTCTCCCTGCCCTAAGCTCCCAAGGCTAAAGCTCAGGCTGTTCCAGTTTGCATCATTCTCGTTGTTATAAAGGCATGAAAAATGCAATTTTTCTTCACTTTTGTGCACACTATTTGAGCAGAGAAGGAAATCTCACCGCTCCACACACACACGGACCTGCAGCAAAAGGCAGCCCATTTTTTGGCTCTCCAGGAGAACCACCTGTACTGAGGATTTTACCAGAATCCACCACAAACAGTAACAAGAACTAGGTAACTGTAGCTCTCATGGGGGAAAATGTAACCTTCCAAATGGTTTGGAAAACACCCCTTTTCTGAGAATCTCTTGGGAACAGCACACACCAGGACGAATTCCTTATTTCAGGCTCACATTGAGGATCCTTTCCTTAGAGAGGAAATTTTGTCAACACAACACCAAAATCAACACAAACATTATTTTCCTTCATCAAATGTGACCGAAGTTGTGGAGCACATCCGGAAAATCCAGGCAGAAGGATGTGAAGGGGCTGGTGACAGCCCAGTTATGAGTAACTGCTATTCCTCAAAGTGGAGTTAACACAAATTCTATCAGCAAACCAATGCTCCTGCACACACGTGACAAATGGAAGTTCATTTTACATGGAACGAGACACAGTGTACTAATGCTCCCAGAATTTAACTGTAATTAAGTCTCGCTGACAGACACCTCATTAAAGCACCACTTCTCCAGAAAAATTAATGAAGTGAATTATTTCCTATGTGTGAAATATCAGGGTTTTTCACTGTTCATGAAAGATACATGGAGTTCAGTTCAGCTGGATGTCAGTGCTCCCTGGAATGAAGGAGTGACACGCTTAAAAAGACATTTAAAACAACACATCGCTGTGCAGCCAAAACCCAGGCTGAGAAGCTCAGCCTCTGCATGTTATTTTATCCTGTGATGGCAGAAAATAAAGCCCCTAAAATACAATTCTTCTTCCAGCAGACAGACAGATAGATACATACACAGATGAAACAACTGGCTTGTTGTTAGAAAACCAAACTGAAAGAATATAACTTTACTCTGGCCAAACAAAAAAAAAAGCTTCTCATGACTCAAAGATCCAGTTTTCAAATTGCAGCTTTTTGGGGTTTAAATGCTTCTTATGTGAGGAACAAAGGTTCAGCCATTGATGAGAGGGGCAGAGAACTGAGTGTGCCTAGGACCACAAGCCAACACACATTCCTCTGCACTGGAGATGGCTCTTTGAGGCACATTTTAATCAAAATTCTCTGAGGTAATATCCAAAACGAAAATGAGCTAAAAAAAATGAAGCTGACCAAGATGTGCCCAGTAATGAATGGCACAGAAAAGGCCTGCATTTTCAGAGGGGAAGGCCAAGCTGTAATTCCTTCCAAAGGGAAAGCCACGGAAGCTTTCCAAGAGATTTTACAGTCTTTTTCTAATTGTTCCCTTTTTCAACATCATTACGCAACCTCTGTGTAGCTTTCCTGCTTCTCTACCCCCTTTATTTTACCCATTCTCCCTCCACCAACTTCTTCTAAATGCTGTGAGGCAGCTCCTTTAAGATAGCCAGAAATACAGTGCAGATTTTTCTCTCCTCCTCCTCCTCCCAGTTTAAACTGCCCAAATCTTTCCGGTGAAGAAGCATTGCCCAAAATCTGCTCGCTATTCAAGCAGCCCTGGCAATGACAAGCAGCACTTCATGAATCATCTGTTATATATTGCCTTATCAACACGGTCCACTGCAGGAGAAAGTAAACCTGGCCCACTTTGGGCTTGTGCATAACAGAATCAAAATGCAAATGGCATTAATTACAGGAGGGCTTTGAAGAGTTCTCTTATCCAAGAATTCAATATAGGCTATATATGTATTTATATATATTTATTTGAGGCAACCCAAATCGAACCAAAATGCTAACAGCCATTTCCTCACCCACAACACACAGCTTTTACTTTAATATTTTAAAAGACTATTTGCCCCTTTTACTGGTTTCCAATATTGCCACATTTCTAATTATTAAAGCAGACAGCTTTAGTGTTCTGCTGGTTGTCAGCTTCAGTTATTTGAGGCAAACACACATGTTTTTATGGGGTTTTTTCCCTCCTAAGCCAGATCTCTAAGCTCAGCAAGTGAGGGGAACCTTGCACTGCTCTGGAGCATTGGCATGCTTGGACCTGGGGAAGCTGGAAATAGAGGTAAGTGAAAGGGAGAAGCTATCCATGAGGGAAGGGGGCTCAAAACTGAAAAGCAATTGTGAATTCAGTGACAAGACACAAACCATTGGCTTCTCTGCCAAGTGAAACACGTCCTTACAAAAGCACGAACTCAAGGGGTTCCGGCAGCACTCTGATAAAACCTAAACCCACGTAGACTCAGCAGCAGGATTGAAAAACATGATGGAATAGTGATGGGATAACTGGAAAAAAGCTGAAGGTGAGTTGGCAGAGCAATGAAGTAGAATGTCACACCACTGAAGAAGCCAGCGAGAAGAATACTTGGCAAATATTTAACAAATGTCATTACCAGTGGCCCAATAACATGTTCAATTAATATTTCCTTGTGGTTTGAGACAAACTCTGCCATTTGGAACAGGCCAGCAATAGATCCCAGCAAATATACTCCTCTGTGTATACTCAACCATGGATACAGGACAAGTGAAACAGTCCCAAGAGCTGGGGTTCATATTTTTTATGTATAAATATAAATACACAATGCCAGTGAGTGCACTAACACTTCTTTAGCTGGAAGAGGACACCAAAGAAGAATTTTAACCCCAAGATTAAGCTGGCCCAGGTTCTTAAACCCTGAAAGGAGCATCAGGTAACCCACACAGACTCAGGGTAACCTCCACAGCACATAAGGACAACTGTTTACAGCAACCTTGCAAAGGCACAGCCTGGCATACCAGCACAAGGGGAATGCTGGAAGATGAAGGAAAACTCTCCTGAAATATTTGATTTATCACATCTTACATATTTATGGGCAAGTTTTAATCTCAACATTTCGTTTGCAATGTGTTTGGGCACTTAATGTATAGAAAGTCTGCAGCTTCCCCTGATTTGAAAACTGAAAATGAACCTCAAGGACAATTTTCAGGCACTGCAAAAAGTTTCTGGATCACAGATACACCTTAAGCTGGCTTTCAAAGGTCTATTCCCCAGAAAGCACAAAGCATTTGAAAGAGAGATAGAGGGCAAACTGAGCTAAACCCAGGGGCAATTTCAACCTTTGTTCTGAACAAGACCTGCTCCCCACCCCTGCAGTCTCACAGGGGATCCAAGGTTGAAGACTCAACTCCAGCTTTTCAGCAGGCTATGAACAGGCAGCTCCTGAGCTTCCACCTCTGCCCAGGGAAGAAATCCTCAAAGGATTGAGGCTGAAGGTGGGGAGGCTCTGGAAAAAGGGTGCCCAGAGAAGCTGTGGCTGCCCCTGGATCCCTGGCAGTGCCCAAGGCCAGGCTGGACAGGGCTTGGAGCAACCTGGGACAGCGGAAGGTGTCACTGCCCATGGCAAAGGTGGCACTGGATGGACTTTGACATCCCTCCCAACCCCAACCATTCCATGATTGTACGGCCAGGAGAAGAAGAGGCACTGACCATGGGAGCTGCAGTCACTCTGCTCAAGCTGCTGCTCTCCAGGAGTGGGCAAATCATAAGGCTGGCACATCACGGGCTGGTGCTGAAAGCAGAACAACCTGACAAGTTGGGCAAAGCCTCCACCCAAAACCATCCCTCAGCTAACACAGGCCCATGGGACTTGCAAACGTTACCAGTCCAGTTTCTCCAAAGGCTCAGGAGGCAATCTGGAGCTCAAGCACTTACAGATTTGGGCAAAACACGTTTCATCAAGACAACCCACTGTCATCTGCACCTACCTAAATATCTCCTATCAGCTCCTACTACCAGGTAACTTCTTCAGGAGTTCACCAATCGCCAGGTAAACACATGACTAGTAGTTTAAGAAAAAACCCTCATTCTTGTATTTACCTTTTCTTGTATTTACCTTTTCCTGCTGCTACTGCACTGCTGGTTTGTATCTTTTCTGGATTAATGGGATGTTGCCTGTGAAACATAAGCACAGCAGAGTTGCATCTTCACTAGCACAAAGATTATGCAAGAAACTACTATTTTCATCTACTCTTGGACCTTAAAGCCCATCCAGTCCTACCCCCCTGCCATTGACAGGGACACCATCCCCTATCCTAGATTGCTCCAAGCCCTCTCCAACCTGGCCTTCATTTTCCTGGTGATTCACCATCAAAAGGCAAGCAAGAAAGTGAAACTAATTTCTACTTCAGAGGTCACCTGCATCCCACACCAGGACCTGGGTCTCCTCCACCTGTTATCTCCCACCCTGGATACTCCCTGGGCTTCTCAAGAGCTTGGTCATTCACACCTGGCAGTTCTCCTGTACTCCAGGATAGTCTGTTCAGGAGATTTTAGGAGATGGCAGCACACAGACACAGGCTGCCCAACAGACATCTCCTCCCAAGGGAATACAAGCACTTCATGCCATACATGTGCCTTCCTTCCACACCTCCATTCCGTTGAGCAAATGACAAATTCTTCTGGTGTTTTGAGCTGATTTTCAAGATGCTTTCTCTAATCTGTCCCCTTTCTAAAGCTAAGTCCTGAAGCAAAACAAACAAACAAAAAACCCAGGGTGGCAAAGTTAAAATTGTGAAGATTTAAAGATATTTTTTCCCTAACTTTACACCACCGTTCAATTTCAACACCAGGAATCTGTCAGATGCACATGCTAAAACACACCATCCAAGGACAGAGGAAAAAAGCAGAGAATCCTGGAAAGCTGCATCTTCCACATTTCACTTTACCCAGAAAATCTGCAGTCGCTAAAACTTACTCTTTCTAACTGGGTGGCATGTTACATTTCCAAGTGTAATTGAGTGAGCGTGTTGCCATGGTGACAGCAGGGTTCTGCAATAACTTTGTTGCCTTGTAATTGCTGTATATTTGTATACATGCAGCTGAGCTTTCTTTAATTCAATGCCCTCAACTCTTCCAGTGAGGCTGCAGAGTGACGGGCAGCTCTTTAGGCTGAGAACTCTGAGCAGAGGTGCTGGAAACATCAGAAGCAATTAAAACTCAGCGCTGCGACCGACCACATAACACACACATTAAAAAAAAAAAAAAAACCCACCACAAAACCCCGCCAAGAACCAGATTATTATATAAACTTCAGAGCTCTTTAGCTTTTAAAAATACTGCCGTTACAACAGCAACAACAACAAACAAGAAAAAAAAAAAGCACAATTCAGATAATTAATTCCAGGTAGATTTGGCAACGAGCAAAGCACTTTGAGGGCAGGGAATAAATGCTGCACGAGTCCCATTTATTGACAGGGCATAATTCCAGTAAATCAAAACGCCTTGTCCGGGGGATTATTCACTCGCTGTGGCTCCCGGGGCCAGAAGAACGCTGGCTCCATCTCCCCGGCCCCAGAGCAGCGCTGTGAGGACAAGGGGATGCAGCTGTGGGAAACGAGCACGGCACCGAGCTGCCTGGTGGGAGAGGAGCGGGCAAGGCGGGCGAGAGCCAAAGCCTCGCCGCACGCCCCATCCCAGGCTTTTTACAAAGCGTTTTCACACCCTGAATCCACCCACACCTTCCCGACACAGATTCCCCACTCCTCGGGAGCGTTTTCAGAGCTGTAATCCGGTCCAGAATATGAGGCAAGGCTGGAACACGAAATCCGCTCGTACGGGCGTTAGCGGCGACGAGCCTGCTTTATGCAAATCTGCCAAAATAGCCGAACCGACGGGCAAAAAACGCACCAAAACACGCACCTTCCCCTGCCGCGGAGTGCGTGCACAACACAATTACGCAAGTGCTTTGAGCGAAGGGCAGGTTCCCTCCCCTGCAGCCGCTGCCCAGCGCCGAGCACTGACAGCGTCAAATTATTGTTATGTAAATCCATCTGCTCCACCGAGCTGTCACAAACACCGCGGAGAGCACCGCCGGGGCAGCGGGCAACACTCCGGGGGAGCGCCGGGACCGCGCGGCACCGTCCCCTGATAAATCCCTGCAGCAAAACCCACACGCGGCTGCCGGGCAACACCTCCCTGTGCCCGCGCTCCTCCGCCGAACCTCCGCCGGCTCCGCTTCGTTTCGCCAAGCGCAAGCCAAGGCTGGAGCCTTTCGCAGCGGCACACGTGGTTTGTCCCCCCTCGAGCCCCCAAAAACGGAGTCCTGGTGGCGGGGCTGCAGCCCTGGGCCTCGGAGCTGTCACTGCCGCCGCCGGGCTCCCCGAGAGCGCCGCGCCGACGAGGGCAGCGCTCCCCGTTTTCTCCTCCCG
>VZTB01016921.1:31508-135757 GCA_013397245.1 Thryothorus ludovicianus | reverse complement strand
CGGCCCCGCCGGGGTCGGGGACTGGGCTCGCGGGACCGGGATCCTGAACGACCCCCCCGAGGCCACAGCAACAGCGATCCACACCACATAGACGGGTTTGCGATCAGACGTGGAACTCTGCGGTTTTATACCGCCAGATTCAGCCGCAGCCGCGGTCCCGCTCCCTCATGGGCCGTTTTGTGTTACCCGTCAGGTTTCGCCTGTAACAGCAAACAGCTGGACCGAGGGGTGAACGACAGAAAGGGAAGCGCACGGTTCAACATATTCGCCTGAATTATCAAGAGGAAATAAATATAAATAATAAAAATATAGAGTTGTCCGGCATGCTTCCCTCTACCCCCTTTTTCACAGCTACCATTCAGCGTTTTAATTGATTTTTCAGTTGTACGTGGAGTTACCCCATTGAGCTGATATGTCTCCTTTCACTTGTATTTTGTTGCTTCGCACACTGCCCAAAACTCCCCAAGTCCTGCTCCCCAAACATTCCAGATGATGTGAAGGAAAATATTGCAGTATTGGGTGCAAGGAAGCTCATCCTGCGGGACATAACCCGATGGGACCATCCCACTAACGATGTGTTATTCCAAAATTTCTGTTTCACAGAGCAGCTGTGACTGCCCTCGGATCCCTGCAAGTGTCCAAGGCCAGGTTGGGCTGGGCTTGGAGCACTCTGGCATAGTGGAAAGATTTCCTGCTGAGCTTCCAAGGAGTTTCTTCCCATCCTTGCCTCAAGGCAAGCTGAAACATGACATTCCTTATTCGCAGGCAGCCATCCCAGCACAGTTCTGGTGGGTTTGATTAATTGACTCTTGCTAAATTGTTTTTTAAACTTCCAGATTTCCCTTAAAGCAAAAAAAAAAAAAANNNNTCCCTAAAAAAAAAAAAAAAAAAAAAAAAAAAAAAAAAAACCCACAAAACTCATGTTGTTCAGCCATCTGGATTTACGTGGATTCTGGATCCTGATGGGAATTGCTAACAACTTTGTCCCTCTCTCAAATTCTGCGTATACATGGTAGTATACAAACACTGCTCCGTTTGTCTCTTTTACATTTTTGGAGATATTTACCACCTACGTTTCCATTTGAAAGGACTGCCCTTACAGAAATCCTTGGCATATTGATCTGTACCTTAAAGTTTTGTTTTTCTTCCACATCGTCTCCCCAGAAATGATCACATTTCCCTGGAACATGCACCTGAGAGCACCTCTGGCATTAGGAACACCACTTCTACCTAAAGCCAAAGCCCTTTTGGTTTCACGTGCAGCTTCTTTGGGCTCGTGGGCTTGTTTGCTCTTCTTTGGCTGGCGAGGTTTCGCAGAGCTGTCCTGCCCTCTTTATTCGGGGCCAGCTTGGATGGATGGGGGTACACGTCTATAAATAACCTCCCAAATTATTTTTGAGTGCCGAGAGACCCGCGGGTGGAAGACCCAGAAGGTTGCCAAGGCAGGGCAGCAGATGTGCTGCTGGTGGTGGGTGCAGAGCACAGCCAGGTGAGTGTCTGCCCTCCCCTGTGCTCCCCATCTCTGCTCCAGCCAAGGGGGGGACTTGGTCCCAAACCCTTTAAACACGAGTTACAGCCAAGCCAGCTGCTTTCCCTCTCTGCACTGCTGGAGCAGTTTGGAAACAGGAAACGAGAGGAGAGAGCTGTGCCCTGGAAGTTGCTATGGAGTGTGAGTTCTGCCTTCAGGTTTTGATTGATGTCGTACCTGTGGCTGTGGGTGTGAGTACGTGTCTCTATTAATACCCAGTCTAGGCTAACCTGTGCATAATGGCAGAAAACTAAACCTTTGTCGTTGCTCATGGAAATCAGACCTCAGAGATTCACAAGGGAAAGGCTTCTTGCTGTATGTTAAATCTAACATATTGGCTATAGCCGAATATAGTCTGTTTTTACTGTATTTGCAGCTGAAAAACTTACTCAGAAGCAAGTTGAAGCAAAAAATAAAAATCTAAAATAAAAACCAACACCCTGGCAGAGCTAATTCATAAAGATTTAAATAAAAAGCAATTACAGAACTTCCCGCCTACCTCTACCTCATCTTTAGCTGAACTCCTTGTTTGTCAGGAATGATTCCATTTTTTATGTTCTCAAGCAGGAAACAGCCATCACAACACTCCAGCTAATTTCCCTTGCTAGTCACAGGGAGCTGGTGAAAGTAAAAGGGAGTGCTTCAGCTTTCCACTCCAATCCTGCCACTCCACAGCCTAAAACAAAGGAGGACAGAGTTAGGAAGAGAGCCAGCAGGAACTTCCTCTGGAGCGCAGACACCAAAGATCCGCTGGTGCCACTTGGTTCCATGGAGAAAGGCAAGCTTAGACACAATTTCCAACCTGTTGATGGCTTCCTCTTCTTCCTCCTGATCATTCAAACACCAGCACTGTCCTCCCGTGGTTTTCCTGCCCCGCCCGACACCCTTCTGTGCTGTATCCCCCATTCCCTGTTCTCCATCTTTCCCATAGCACATTGGTTTATTCCATTTTTCCATCAAAAGGAAAACCCCACCAAACTCACCTAACTTACAGCACAGCTCTGATGGGACAGGGAATGTTAAATTTATATTGCCCCTCCTGTGTTTTCCTCCACCATATCTTTTATTGTGGAGTTTTGCTCTGTTGCTATTGTTTTGATTTTTTTTAATCCTGGTGGGTTTTGTCTCAGCTGGAACTCCTCATTCTCTCCTTGCCTCACAGCTCTCCCTGAGCCAGAGCAAGGTGGTTCTCCTCCACCTCTGAGTCCCCCACACCCGTGTTTGGCTGCAGGATCCACTTCCAGCTTGTCTGCGCTCCCAGCACTTCATCACGTCTGCAGCACTCAGGGCCTGAAGAGCTGAAATCCTGAAGCAGCAAGGGCCAGACTCTCAGAAACAAGTTATTGCTGTTGCTTTGGGCAAAATCGAGTCCCCATCCCTCACGTGGGGAGAAAAACGAGCAAGTGAAGTTCAACGTGGAGATCACAATGTGAAGTTTGCTTTCTTCTCCATATTTACACTTTGTTTTTGCTGATTGGATTGTTATGGCAATCGTTTTACAATACCTGAGTACAATACACTTTTAAAATAAAACTGCCTGCTGAAGTTAGTTTTCAATACTTTTCTGAATTTCGATAAACTTCCTATTTATTTAGCAGCTATGCTCTCAACTGTGTTATGGAATGCCCTGACTTGGAAGGTATCCACAAGGATCATCATTCCTACTGCAAGAGAAAAATTATTCTGTGGCCGTTACAAACCACTGCCCAAAAGTTCTTACGGTGTCACCATCCCTCCAAATTAAACTGAAGAATTAAGAGTATGAAAGAAATCTCTTTTCCCCCTCAACTGATTTTTTTTTTTTTGTTCAGTCAATTCTAGTAGCACACTAAGGCTTAAATTTAGATAAAAAGCAGAAATAAGTCTAAAATTAATATGGAATCTTTGAGAAGTTGAGGATAGGATAACTGTTGGATACGCTTAGTTTATCAGAGCCCATTTTCCAATTCCTAATATTAAAACTAAGGTAAATAAGCATAAATCTGTTGCATTTATTTTCATCCAGCAGCTGCTGGGAGACAAATGTGGGGTGTGTCTCTCTATAGCGGGAACCTTCAAGGNAAAATAAAAATAAAAATAAAAATAAAAATAATTGCAGCCTGGCTCCTGGGTGTTGGTTTTACATGAAGAGACTGATTTGCAGCTGAATGACGAGTAGGATATTTTTCTACTGAAATATTGATAGTAGATTACACTAAACCACAAACTATCTCCAGAAAGCCATCATTTCTAATCCTAATGGTGTTTTCTTTCCCTTGGCTGACTACTGCATTCATGAGATGATGGCTTTATTCTATCTGGGGGAAAAACTTTTTACCATACAGCTAAATTAACTTGTCAAAAGACTTCAAACTTCGGAAGCTTTTACAGCTTGATTCAAAGCTATTATTCAGGATTGAATGAGAAGGCTGTGGACTGTAAAAGCTGGTAAAAAAAAAAATAAAATAAAAATTTCAGCAGCATTCAGGAGCTGAATGGAGCGCTCACTTTTTGTTCAGGTTGTGTGTGTTTCATTGAGCTGTCTCAGAAAGAGCTGGATTTTTGTGTTTTAAGGCAAAATGCTTCTTTCTGCTGCTCTGGAAGCTGTGACCCAGTCCGTACTCTTTCACACACTTGGTTATATTTAGTTTGTGCCAACCTAAATAAGTGTCAACCAGCTCTCCAAAAATGTGGGGAGCACAAAAGAGAATGGCCAGCAGCTAAATTGAGGCAGAACGAGAACACAATTAGACTTATTTTTATCCATTTCTTTTAAAATCAGATCACAGACTATCTTACAGTCAGCTCCAGCTTTCTCATGCAAATAAAAATGCCTGGCTTCAGGAGCAGCAATGTTTTAGATTTTTGCAGACGAGGAGCAGCTGGCAGAGCTCGTGCTTGGAGTCTTTCCTGTCGCGGATCCAATCTACTTTGGGACAGCTCTGGAATAAAAAGCCAGGCTGACGATTGTGGCCCCCGGAAGGGAACACAGGGCTCTCAGAGAGTGTACAGACATGTTCAGGATGGGGCAGGATGGGATCCACCACGGCCAGCACAGGGACTGAGCTTTTTTAGAGCTCGGCAGTCTAGAAGCCACTGAATTGCTGCCTTTATAATAAGGTACCGAGATGATCTCAGGGTTTTAAGCACTCGACACTAAAGTGGCATGGATAGATGTGTGGGAACAAAAGTGCACAGACCTTTCAAATTCCCGATTTTTCCCTCCTCTGTTTTGCTGCTCTAAGGGATATTTAGTCTCATTTTATGTGGGTCACGGCATTTCCTGAATACCAGTGTCTATTGAAAGGCACCTGTGCTTTGCATTTGGTCAAACCTCAGTCGACCCAGTTTCCCTTTCCTATGGCAAAACCAAAACTACAGCCAGTTTTGGATTGGAATCCACTGGTAAGCACTGAAATACCTCAAATTTTCTCTATCTGTTTACTAAGGAGAAAGGAGTTTTTTCCTGACGCAAACTCCTTGAAAATGGTATCTTAAAAACTCGTGTTCCTTACAAGCACCTTCACCAAATTCCTAAAAAGCATCAGAGCAGAGCAGAAGTGTCCAGAATGGCAACAGTGGCATCAAAATCATGAGAGGAATGCCTGAAAAGTCTGAAGGGTTATGCTCAGACCCTGTTAAATAGTTGGGTGGGACTCTGGAATCTGGCCCTCACTTGCTGATACTTTGTTTAATAGAAATGCAAGAAGTGAGTTCTAGCCCATTAATGATAAAAATAAAGTTTAGACTGTATGAGGATGAGAGGTCAGAAGAGTCAAAAACCTCTGCAGCCCTAGAAATGTCTGTGTGACTATAAAACATAGGCTGAAAGGAGAGCTACTTCCCTCTTCCAGGTTCACTAGGCAAGATCAAGCAGGTAAGAGACCAGGAGGTCCCTCTAGCTTTCTTCTACAAGGAAAAAAGAAAGGAAAAAAGGCAGACTTCCCATTCTGTAAAAGAGCAGATCACAGAATCCCCATGGTGTCCTGGACTAGATCCAAGGGCAGGACTGAATGAGCTAGGATGGAAACCCAAATGGAAGAGTTGTTTTTAAAGGAGCTGTAAGGCCAATTTTCTGTGGAGACCAGCCCAGAGCTGGAGTGTGAGGAGCTGCTACATGGATCAGTAACAGGCACACTGCAGAATGAGGGTTGTGTATCCCTCCTTTTGGGAAAGGAAGGGTTCCCATAGGCTCCTCCAGAGGTGATGCTGCAATGGGATGTGCGTGCATCCTTGCAGTGGGATTGGTTTAGGATTGGTTTATGATGGCCCGGGGAGATGAGGCACATGGGCTTCGATTCATTCTTTTCAGAAGCCGCTTCTCAGGTGGCCTCTTGCACATTAAAGCCTGAGACATCAGCAGAGCCTTTGTCTTGTATCAGGACGAGGGGCAGGATGCATTCTGCTCATGCACAGAGACCAAGGAGCAGCAAGTGGTGGCAAGTGTGGTGATCCAGAACTGGGATGTGCTTGGGTGTAATTGGGAAGGAGACAGAAGGTGTAGGGGCTTTATTCTCCTACTGGTCAAAGGAATCATAAAGTCCCATTCCATTCCACCCCCTGCCATGGGCAGGGACACCTTCCACTATCCCAGTTGCTTCAAGCCTGGCCTTGGACAATTCCAGGGATCCAGGGGCAGCCACAGCTGCTCTGGGCACCCTGTGCCAGGGCCTCCCCTCCCCACCCACAGGGAACAATTTCTTTCTCATGTTCAAACAAAATCTGTCCTAACTCAGTGGGAAGCCAGTCTCCCTTGTCCTGGCACTGCAGGCACTTGTTCCAAGTCCCTCTCCAGCTCTCTTGGAGCCTCTTTAGGCTAAAATGGGCTCTAAGCTCTCTCCAGAGCCTTCTCCCTTCTGTCCGGGGTGAAAACTCCCATCTTGTCTCCATAGGAAAGAACACTTTTTATCATCTTGCTGTTGATAAAGCCAGACACCTCTTTCAGGGGAGATTACTTGTTAAATTATCCACAGTGCTGCAGATGCTCGGCTCTTTATTTTGGTCATATATTTCAAAGAACAGTTTTTCCAGCAAACAGTGCAACAGCTGTGGCTGATAAAACCCCTGGGTGCCATCATTATCCTTCTTCCTGATAGGGACTGTCACAGATTTTCCATCCAACTTTGGCTTGGAGGCTGCCAAAAATAAAATGGAGCTAGATAGCCTTAACGTGACAAAAGAAGAATTCCTGAGGTTGGAAAACTAATAGTAGAACTGCAAGTATCAGACCAGAGAAAGGAATTGTGTCCAACACAGGTACAAGAATATCGTTTGGGTGTGATAGGGATCTGCAGTGCTACATCCTCCCATGCTTGGCCGTACGGATCTTGCCACAAGACTGAGGCTTTTGGAAGGTGGATTCCTGTGTCATCATGAAAGAGGAAGTTCTCTGAGAATCTGTTACATATTTCCAAGCTCAATTCCCAGAGCATCCATCAGTCTGGGGTCAGTCTCAGTTACTGACTGTCTGCAAACCCATCTCTGAAGTCGCACCCCAAAAACCTCTCCTGTGGTTTCTCCTTTGATAGAAACCAAAGTCAGACCTGGAAGCCTCTTCAATGGCACCCTCAGTCTTTAGCATGCAACTGTGCATATTTGGCAGGATACATACTTGCAGCTCCTGGAATGGTGGAATCATGAAGATGGGAGGAGAGCTCCATGAGCATCGAGTCCAACCCTAAACCCAGCACTGCCAAGCCCACCACTAACCCACAAGTGCCACACCTGCACGTTGTTTTAACACTTCCAGGGACAGTGATCCCATCGCTTCCTCACATGTCTGTGAGGCAACTTACCCCTGGGAATGGATTTTCCAAGCTGTGAATCCCTCACTCATCCAAGCTGCCAAGCCAACAGCCCTGGGTACTGGATTTCCTCTGCTGATTTCCCGGGGCAGAGCTGGCTGCCGCCGGCCTCGCCAGCCCTCCTCAGCAGCAGCCCTCAAGGCTTCATCCCCACGGAGTCCTGCTCTCTGTATCCCGTGGGCTCCGTGTGCTGGGGCTGCTGGTGAGGATGCCAGCTGAACTGCTGCTTTGGGGATGCACACACCTGAGCACCAGGCAACCACGGGAGCTTTGCAGCTTCCCCTGGCTGCCAGCCTGGGTGGGACTCAGAGCAGCAGGGAAATGATCCCTGCTCCCCAGGCATCCCATCTTCCGTGGGTTTTAATGAGCGAGCAGGACAGCCCCCCTTCCAGAACAGCAGCCTTACAGTTGGGTTTAAAGAAGCATTTTTGCCTTTCTGGACTTGAGCCCAAAATCCCGCTTGGAGTAACTCAAATTCACGTCAGCAGAATTACCCCAGCCAAACAGAAAGTTCTTTTTTTTTTCCTCCCCCTTTAATTAAACTGTTATTCTCGCAAATCAAATATAAGCATTCTCCTTATTCCAAACTAAGAAAGATCACAGGTGAATGCTGCCAATGAAATTAAAAACTGACTTGAGACAGTTGGTTTTTTAGCAGGAAGGTTTTATTTTTGTTGTTTGTTTTTTTTGCTGGATGCCTCTTCACTGAGCCAACAGTTCGAACTGAAGTGGGGCAGATTTTTAGGTTATCAGGTGCATAAGATGTTTTCTGTCTGCATTCCTCCTTCAGAAGAGATAAACCAAACCTAGAGAAATGAGGATGTTGCAGCTCCTTGTGTTGTGGAGGGCTGACTATGCCCAAAACACACCCATTATCCAAAGCTGCTCCCTTTATTCCCAGAGCCCCCATGAGCTTTGCTGGCAGAAACAAACTCTCCCTGTCACTGCTGCTTTGCTCATACCAGGTAGTGGCATTCCCAGTGTTACTCCCACAGAAGAAGAGCAGCCCTTACATCCAGCCTGGCTGCCTTGAGGTCACAAAAGGACCATTTAGGTTGTAAGAGACATTTGGGATCACTGAGTCCAGCTGTCAACCCAGCACCAGCACCACGTTCTCCACTAAACCACATCCACACGGCTGCTGAACCCTTCCAGGAGTGGTGCCTCCACCACTGCCCTGAGCAGCCTTTGCCAAGTCTTTGCAGCCCTTCCAATGAAGAAATATTCCCTTCTATCCAGTCTAAACCTCTCCTGGCAGAGGCCGTTCCCACTTGTTCTGTCTCCTGTAACCTGACTCCACCTGGCTGCTCCTTCCTGTCAGGGATTTGTGGAACTCTCGCCTCCCACCAGCCCTTAAAGCACCTCTCATTACAACCCTTAGCAATTTGTTTCCATCCTGCCTCGGTGCTTTGCAGAGAAACCCCGGAGAATGACAGAAAACAGAGTTAAAAGAATAGAGTGGAATTACCCATCTCCTTCTCATTAACTGAGTTCAGATGGTACCAGCTTGCTGGTGTTTTTTCTGCCTCTCTGGCAGGGAACGTTTTATTTGCTTAGTAAAGTTTTCACATGCAATATGTTGTTGCTGTTTTGTTTTGTTTCTGAAATCCCTTACCTATATATTTATTACAGACAGATATTATACCCTGGCAGTAAAGGAACACTGCAAAGTGCTAGTTAACTTCTCAGAGCTGCCTGAATAATTCCATAAATATGAGAGGACTGAAATGACAACAATAAAGGGATCTGTACTTTCAACAATAAATATGAACTGGAGCTCTGCTTTGGATTTGAGGCATGCTGCAGCTAATAGGTATTCAGCTTGTGTGGGCCACTGACATTTAAATAAACACATGTGCAGTCCAAAGGGATTGGCTGCAGAGCCTCTTGTCAATTGAATCCAGCCCTGGGAACACGCAGAGAGTGGTTCAGGATTGCAGGAATTCCACACTGGGCTCTAGCCCTTGGTGGGATCTCTCCTGAAACCATAAGATGTCCTCCATGGGGAGGGGAAAGAAAAAAGAGGGAGGGGGACACAATGGGAATGAGGAAAGGGGGGTGGAAACCACCCCAAAATATGTGGCTTCAAAGAAATGCTGAAAATATTTATAAGAAAAATGCCTGGCAGGCTGTCCATGGCAGGCTGAGGGAGAACTCAGTTCCTCAAGCTGAGATAGCTCCGCGACCTTAACAGCATTCCTACACTGCCTTGGGGAAAAAAATCACCTCTAAACAGGGCCATTTTATTTAAATTTGCAGAGCCAGGCCAGAGCGTACTCTGGAAAGCCATTCCTGATGGGAGAGGAGCAGGCTCCCAGGCTGCAGCAGGCAGGATCCTGCACAAAACCGTTGTGCAACTCCCGGAGCCTGCAAAGCCAGCTTCGGTCACAGTGGCATCAGCTGCTCTGCAAAGGTGGCCCTAAAAATCAAAAATCAGAAGGCAGCATCAGACACATGGAGAGGGAGAGGGGTATGTGGTGCTCACCCTCAGCACCTCACATCAAAAATTAGAAGGCCACAGAGTGTCTCGAGCACTTGTTTTGTGTGATTCTCATAAACCTTAAACATTCACAGGTCAAATATTCTCCCTCAGTATTGCAGAAAGCATCACTTCACGTCTGGGTGACACCTTTTCCATGACTAGGGCAGATGGAGGATGAGCCAGGAAAAAGGAGACATCAGGTCTGGGGCTCTCAGCCTCAGAATGAGGGAAGCAGCCAGTTAAAAAAATAAAATTTAAAAAATCCCCAACAATGAAACAAACAAACAAAAAAAAGAAATCCAAAGAGAAATTAACTGAGCTACTTCTCACTGAGCATAGTGGAGGCTGTGTAACAATATTACAGACAATTAGAAAACTGGGATGGAAGGAAAACCTCCTTTTGGTAGCTGGAATCATGGCTCCTGGGGAATCCATTGTGGCCATCAATGCATGCAGAATAGGGACAATTTACTGGGTACCATGTACTCTGGTTCCTCAAAAGCTCCCTCAGCTTGGGGGGGGCTTGGAAATTAATCTCCCCTGGGATTAGAAGAAGGGTTCTCAAGTGAATTCCGGACTGGTAGAAAGGGACAGGTAGGAATAAAATGGTTATTTTGCACAGCAGAGTTCCCTCTGGAATCTCCAAGCAATTTGGGCTGTGGCATGTATTGTTCTTAGAGCCTAAAGGATGTGGAAAAGGGGTATTTGGAACAATTTGTAGGAGATAAAGAAAAAAATAATGACTTAAAGTAGCAGAAATTAGTGAGAAATAAAAAAAAAACTTCAAAGGACTGTGGGACAAGGCAGTAAAAGAGAGCCCCAGGTGCAGTAACACAAAACCAGGCTGAGCTCAGCAGAGCCTCTCCCTTTGTTATTGCCACGCAGCAAAAAGAGAATCCAAAGAAACCCTCAGTTCACTCCCAAACAGTGAGCAGAGGAATGGACAGCACAAGGAATTCATAGGATGGTTTGGGCCAGAAGAGACCCTAAAATCATCCAGTGCCACCCCCTGCCATTCCAGGGACACCTTCCACTGTCCCAGGCTGCTCCAAGCCCTGTCCAGCCTGGCTTTGGACAATTCCTGGGATACAGGGGCAGCCACAGCTTCTCTGGGCACCCTGTGCCAGGGCCTGCCCACTCTCACAGGGAGGATTTCTTCCCAATATCCCATCTGTCCCTGCCCTCTGACAGTGGGAAGCCATTCCCTGTGTCCTGTCCCTCCATCCCTTGGGGATCAGGAGGTGTGTGATGGTGGCTCCTTCTCACAGTACCACAGCACTTTACTGAAATGATACAGATTAAAAACCCAAATAAGGCCCTTTTCCCATGCAAATTGTGGACTTTGCTTCCATGTGTACCTTTGGAAGCCAGAAAGGTGAGCACTCTCCAAAGGCAGTGAGAATAATGGAAGGTGAACTGAACAAAAACGTCTAGAAAACAAAAACAGAGGAGAAAAGCCCAGTTAAAAGAAAAGCTGTGAAGCAGCAGCATGAGCCAGCATAATGTCTGTTTTTATTCCATTAAATGTTCTCTTTCCTCCAGCATCCCTTCCAGACAGTGTCAGGGAGCAGAGCCACAGCAAGCTGCTCAGGTTTTCACAGATTAACTCTGGATCCTGCTCTGTCGGGGCAGAAAGGGAAACCTGGACAGGAGGTTGGCAGAGAATGTCCAGCATTGCGTCCCTAAAGCAGCCAGGGCTTCCTAAACAGCTCCTTCAAACCAAGTTCCCAAAAAACCCCCAATGGCAAGAGGGTTTCACATGGATGTAACTAACAAGGCGTGCTGCTGGGGTAGGGAAAAGGAGTCTTTGGAGAAGGGGGATTTTTTTTCCTCCACAATTTTCTTGCTGGAGGACAATCAGGGAGAGAATCTCGTGTGTCAAAGTGCTCTGGGAAAGAGTTTAGACAGATAAAACAAACAATGGAGTCACTGGAATCAATTATTTCTTATTAACAAAGCAATTTGTGCCTTGTAAAGGAAATTAAAGATTAAATTATTGAACTTGTCAGCCTAAGCTTGGTTATTCTTCCCAAATTTTTCATTTAAAAAGAGAGGGCACATGGAAGGACGGGGACACAGCCCTGGAGAACAAGCATCATTCCTGTAAAGGGGGGTTTTGCCTCTCCAAACCATGGTGGTTCTGTGAGGGAGTCAACACCTGGCTCAGTTATCCTGGACTTCCCAAAACGTTTCCAGTCTGATGTGCCATGGGATTAGACGTTAGGACCTTGCCTAAAAAAGCTTTTTGGAGCATCACAGCTTCCTGGAGTAAGATCAGATTCTCCCCTCTTGCAGTATGACACTGGGATTATTTTCTTTTTGTGTGTTCCTACACGGCCCAATTTCTCCGTTTGCCTGCAGTGGTCAGAGAGCTGGCATTATCTCAGCTAGGGCAACACTTTAAGAACTGAAGAGAGCCAAATACCCCCAAAAGATCATTCCAGCCCTTTGAGGAGCTGCTCTAATACCTGCAATATGCTTTGGGGATGTACCGCTGCACCTTGGGTTCTGTTTAAAGAGCTGACTCGTGCTGGGGAGGGTTACGTGGATTTGTTTGCACTCAGCTGAGTTATGGCCAACCAGGAGGCTCTGCTAGGAATCTCAGGACTGTATTTCATTGTGATGGAAGGGTGATGCCATCACACACACCAAAACCAACCCCTTTTCCTCTGATGGGACGACTGCTGCTGTCAGGGAGCCCTGTGATCCCTGCCCACAGGACGAGGCACTGCTGAACAAACCACAGGAGCCAAGAAATTGAAAATAAGGCAGTCCAGCCTTGAGAGAATTGCTGCTTTCTCTCCTCGACAAGATAGCAAACTAAATTTAATTCAAGTCAGGATTCCCTCACAGAATGTCTGCAGCTGATTGCCCATGGGAATTCAGGAATTATGCTGGAAGGGAGAAAGGCTTGAGAATCTGGAGACAAGGGGTCAAATCAACCCCTTGTATGGGATTGAGACCAAACCAAGGAGCTGCAAGACTTAAACTTGGCATGCTGGGAAAGTTGGGGGTGTTCACCTGGAGAAAGAAGTGAAGAGAAAGTGCCAGGAAGAGCTCAGAACCCTTTCCAGGGACTAAAGGGGCTCCAGGAGAGCTGGAGAGGGACTGGGGACAGGGCATGGAGGGACAGGACACAGGGAATGGCTTCCTACTGCCAGAGGGCAGGGATGGATGGGATATTGGGAAGGAATTGTTCCCTGTGAGGGTGGGGAGGGGGTGGGATGGAATTCCCAGAGAAGCTGTGGCTGCTCCTGGATCCCTGGAAGTGTCCAAGGCCAGGCTGGAAAATAACCCCCTACTCAGAGCAGCAGCAATCCAGTTGTAACCAGGAGCCCAGAGAAACCTCTTCAGAAGCTGAAAGCTGCAGAGCAGCATTTCCCTCCCAGTTAATTTATTTCCACCTTTTTTTTTTTTTTTTTTTTTAGGAGGGATTCTCCTGTGATCAGTTATTCCTTGACAGTTTCACTCTTTCCGTAGGAAACTGGGCTCCTTCAGTGGTCCCAACTGAGAAACAGTTTTTTCCTGGCAAGTTAATGACAGGAGAAGGCTGGGGGCTGCTGATCTCCTTCCTCAGGCAGCCAGCTTGGTCACAGAAGTTGGGAAGAACAGAGGGATAAATCAGGGGGTCCATGTGGGAGCATTGTCCTCCCCACTCAGTGGAGGTGTTCAGCCTGTAGCCACCAGTCCTGACTATTTTTTACCAGAGCTTCTGGCCACAAAAACCCATGACCTCAATAAAAAAAAAAGCATGTCTAGATCTCCCCAACAGCAGAAAATACACACAACTTCTATGGACCCCAATGTACCTGGACTTCCCTCTTAAGGACAAAGGGATGAATTTGCTAAGATTTGAGTTACTGCTGAAAACTCCCTACTCCCAAAAATTAATTAAAACTACAGTGGGATACACTGCTGTCTAAAAACGTGGGAGGAAAAAAAATCAGATTTCACATTAGCATTTTGGTTTTAGCAGTTCAGCAGTGAATCTGTAGATTGTTAAAACCACCAGCAATTGATTCTTTTATTACCAACTACCTGCTGAGAGCTGCCTGTGTTGATGTTTCACTGACAGCAGAACACTTCCTACCCTGTTATTACCTGAAACGACTTGGAAAAATAACACATCCAGGAGGCTGCCATGGAGCCACCCTGGAGATGGGAGCTGCCATCGGTGATGCTGACATTTCAGGGTGTGTTTAGGACACCACGTGAGGTTAAACCGCCTGTAATGGTTTGAAACAAGTTCTGTCAGTCAGAACCCTGGAAGTCACAGTGCCTTCAGCAGGTAATGGTGTTTTCTGCAACTAGATGGTAGAAATGGGGTCTTTGTGGACACCCAAATCACACTGGGACCGTTCTCTCCTCTCTGCCCAGCAGGCAGCCAGGAGGAGGAAAGCAGGGAGAAAGCAAGTGGGCATCCAGGGAAACCTCCTGAGCCCAAACTGAGCCCACAAAACATTTCCATATCAACACAAGTGGGTAGTCCCCCCAGCCCTGTCAAAATTGCTATTTACCTGCAGAGTTTCTCATGAGGTGATTGAGCAGAGGTTGTCTCCACAGGTTCCTGGAGATATCCCTGTCCCAGGCACATCTTCAGGATTCTCTTCCCCGCAAGAGCCCACCAATTCTAACTGTAAAAACACACAGGTTTTGGATGGTTGGAGTCCATCCCAGGAGCCTTTTCTAACCTCAGTGATTCTGTGCTTCTACAAAGAGTGGCCTATGAAGTTTCTGCTCCTCTTTTCCACACCTATAAGTTCTCTGGGCTAAAGGACCAGAAAAACAGAGCAGCAGAGAGAGCCCCGCTCCCCAGCACCACCGAATTCCCACAGAAGCTCTTGCTGCAAAGGGGTGTGAGCACGATGTAGACATAGACTGGCTACAAGCAGGAGAAGGGTGGAAAAGCAGGATTTTCCAAAGGGGATAGACTGAGAAAGGATGCTGTTGCCAGGATTTTGCACCTGAAGCAGTCAACATGGAGTAGGCTGCAGGGGTACTGGGCTTTTCCAGGCCTGTGGTGGACAGAAACACTCAAGGTTAATCCTGAATATGCAACAACTCCTTTGAAAATGTGGCTTTTGGGGTAGAATTGCTGAAAATGGAGATCTCTTGGGTCACCTGCCCGTGATCCAGGGCTGATGGAGAATGATCCCACCCTCCATCCTTAGGCCCAGATCCCGGTGACCTCAAGAAGAGAAACAAGGGCTGGTGTATTTCAAAGGGAAGAGCTGCCCTGTTGAAGGGTGGATTGTATGATCTGAACCAGAAGCAGGAGATCTCCTGCCCTCCCATCTCTCTCCAGGCCCATAACTCTGTAGGACATCAGCTCCCATCACCACAGGGAGGCGGTCACACAGGGAAACCGTGCATGTGTAGGAAGGCGGGAGCAGGGCAGAAAAAGAATTAAAGCAAAATAGGAAAAAAATATTTTAAGAAATCCCCAAGAGGCAGTGGTTAATTGTTCAGTGTTTCAGCTACTTTCCCATCAGAAAAGAGGAATTCCTAGGGCTGGATAACACTCCAAGGAGTAGGAGGAAGACCTGATCCTCTCAGTGCTGTGGGAAGCCTCTGGAGTCTGGCATCTGATTCCAGGCCAGCCCTTTCAAGGCATGGAGGGTCCCCTGTGGGTCCCTGTGACTTGTCCTATTTTTGGGGGCTGCTTTCAGGCAGGCAGGAGATGCACAAACCCTAGAGCTCAGCATTCCCTGGCTCCCGTCCCTCAGGTGAGTGGGACCTGCACCCTGTCCTGCCTAAGCACATCCAGATTCCACAAGCAGGATCCTGCACTTCCATGCTCAAGGGCCCCAAGCCTGGCATACCAATGGGGGAAAGAGGAATCCTCCAGTATCTATGCCTCCATAGGCTGTTGTGGACTACTACAGCCAAAAAATGACTTCTTGAACTCAGCAACTTCAACTGGATCCACCAGGAGCCGGTGCAGCTGGTGGAAGCCTCTTTCCTGTCCTTCCAGCATCTACAAGGAGTGCAGGAGAGCCACAAGCCACCTGGACCAGTCCAGCACGGCTTAGAGTCCGAGCCTGGTGGCATGAGGGACACCAAAGCCACACCTGTAGCAGCCCCACGAGCCAGAGGAGCTATGAAGGGACGGGCGTGCTTTGGTGGCTCTGCAAACAGCATGCCAGAGCAGCTTTCCCTCTTTCCTCCACCCCCTTCTTCCTGAGGATGGCAGAGCTGGGTTTATTCATCCCCTCTCCATGGATGGGCATGCGTCACTGGCTGCACGGGTGTGGGAGGTGCAAGCGTGCCTCAGTCAAACCTCAGCCTTTCTGCTTTAGAACACCTCAGGGGGCACGGAGAAAAACAGCAGGGGAAATAAATGATCCGTCGATACAGACCAAAAAGGAAGGGGAAAAAAAAGCAAACAAACCCCACTCCAAAACTTGCGCAGCAGGCGGTGAAGGAAAAAACAACGCCTGGAAAAAATACATCAATAAATAATTGAATCTCATTTTCTTTGGCACAAGGCAGATAAATCTCAGAATGGTTTGGATTGGGAGGGATCTGAAAGCTCATCCAGTTGCACCCCCTGCCATGGGCAGGGACACCTTCCACAGTCCCAGGCTGCTCCAAGCTCCATCCAACCTGGCCTGGGACACTGCCAGGAGTCCAGGATCAACCTCTGCTAGGGCCTCACACCCTCGTAGGGAAAGACTTCTTCCTAAAAGAGAGAATTATTGAAGATGGATGGTTGATGGTGAGGGTGCTGGAACAGGGATGCAGAGCAGAGCACAGGAAAAGGGGATTGGGCTGCACCAGTCCTGGGGGAAGGCCAGTGCCACCACACTCCACATGTGTGCCACACAAAAACACCCAGCAGTGGAACCAGCCATTGGCCTTGTGAGGAACATCCCAAAATGCCAGTGGTTTGCAAGAGAACGAATCCAGGGAATAGAGGACAGCCGACATTTCCCATGAGGATGCCGGCTCCCACATGCACAGGATTCCTTTCGAGCAGGTGACCATCCCTAGACAAGGAGCTTTTACACCTGAGTGGCCTCCAGAGGAGCAGCACAGCCTGGACAGACCCACATCCCCAGCTGGGAGCCAGGAGCACTGGCAGGAGCCCGTTAGGATGACCTTGCCCCGAATGTGGGGATATTCAGCCACAGAAAACGCTGTGCTTTGACAACAGCACCCAGCAGGGAAGCACAGACCTTGGTGAGGTAAAACTCCTCTCTAGAAAGAATCTGCTGGCTTTGCCCCTGCCCCTCATTGCCCAGCAGCCCGGGCTGGTGGCTTGCTGTCCCTGCTGGAACGGTGGTGCTGTGGGCTCCAAGCAGAGCCCCAGGCTGGGCAGCAGGCAGAGCCAGCCCTCCCGTAGCCATCCACGTGCCACAAGGCACCCGTGCCGCGCAGCCCACGCGCTGGCAGGCAGATGATGTTTTTCTGAATGCATCCCCATCCATAATGAGACATTACTCACAAGCTGCAAAAGAAAATGGAATAATAGCATCTCTCAGCGTTAGTCATGCTTTAAATGCATACCTTTCAGAGCAGGAGGGGATTTGATAGGATAATCTTCCAGGAGACACGTAGGAAGCTTTCATTGAGGGACACGGCCCCATTGGCAAATTACAGCTTGCTGCTCCTCGTGCTGCTGTGCTGAATGATGCTGTCAGGGGGGACCAAACTGTGGCCAGGGGGCCCACGAGCCCCTGCAGAGCGGTTTGGGGCAAGACAACAGAATTTGGGAGTTTTGCCAGCTCCAGGTGCCACAATTCTTTCAACTCTCAGTGCCAGGCCATGGCTGACCACAGTCACACAAGGGCTTTTTCTTCCCTTTGCCCTGCTCTCTGACTCTGGCATCCTTGGTGGATGTGCTCCCTACCCAAATGAACCCTGTGTGGCTGGAAGGGAGCACGGGCTGCTGCAGAAGAATAAACCCATTTTGCACACGTGGAACCAGGCCCCAGACCTCTGCAAGTGAGGAATGCAGGAGCTGCCGCAGGCACCGCGCTCAGGATGCCTCAACCAGAAGGGGCTGGGAGCGCTGCAGGGAAGCTGGTTAGGCTGGGAGAACACAGGTTTGCCCCAAACCCACGTCTGTTTGGATGACCAAAAGCAGGAACTGGCTTGCCATCCTGAGGTCTTCCCTTGGAGGAGCCCAGCGAGACAAACTGGCTCAGCACCAGCACCACTGAGCCTTGTTCGGGAAATTCCTCACAGGATCTGCCATGAGCAGCTCATCCCTCGTTTCTTTACCCATGTTTGAGGCACACTGAAGACTGCCAGGCAACCTTTCCTGTCTGCTCAAGGAGATGGAGAGGGAATTTGGCTCTCACTCAGAGGCTCTTAACCAATTTCAGTGCAAGAGAAGAGCAATTTTGCACAGCATTGTGGGGACGTTCCTGCAGCCTCCAGGAAAGCAAAACTCACCCCGTGCCCTTCCCCAGGGGCTTCTTGCACTAAAAAAAAAAAAAAAAGAAAAAAACAAACCCACAAAGAAATCCAAAATAGGATAGATAAAAGCAAAAAGGGAAGGAAATAGTCCCATAAGGATGTTGCAGTTCTCCTGGTGAGGACCAGTTCCTCAGTCACAGGTAAGATGTGAGCAAACCTGCACACCTGTGGGGCAGGGGATGAGGTTTGGGGGGCCTCCAAAAGCCCTAAAAGGGGGTTAAAGCCACTCTGTCTTCACGTGGTGGATCCATAAAAACACATGGTGCACAACTCACCTTCTGAACCTCCAGTGGTGGCTCAAATCACCCCAAAGAAGCAAAACTCTCCATTTTCCTGTTGCAGTGCTACATGTGTTACAACACCATGGCAAAAATTTGGAACAGCAAAACCCAAAATACTCCCTCTCCTTTTCTTTTGCATCCAGATAATGAATTAATTTGGAACAGCAGCAGCTAATTGATGCCACAGAGAATTTAACAGCAGTGCTGATGACCCCTGCACGCCGCCCTGGTCTCTGGAGGCACATCAGCCCTAGTCCCTGCTGCAGAAAGCAGGTGGGAAAGCAACAACTTCCCCTTCAAACTAAATCAGGGTGAAAGCAAAAAATGAAAAGAGTGCCCTGCACGTTTCCAAGCATGAGACTCTCATACAAATGGTCCCCGCAATGTTTAAACCATTTGGGCTCCTTCCTTATGCTGTTTCTAAGTTTGAAGGATGCCTGCTGGGGATGATTAATATTCCTCCTCCTACACTTACCCGTTACTCCTGACAGCAAAAATTAAAACAGGAGCTTCTCTTCATTCAACCTCAGCCCACAGGAACGTGGTTACATGGGGAGAAGCTGCTGATAGAAAAGGGGGAAGGTTTGTAAATCTGCCGCACTCACAGGCATGAGAGGTGTGGCTCTCATTCAGCATCCCCGATGGATGGAAATTCCCTCACCTCCTCCCGGCAGCACGCTCAGCATGGGCACTGCTCAGACAGCTTTTGGGGGAGGCAGCAGCAGGCAGCAGCTCGATGCTGGTCCCTGACATGGCGGGGATGTCCGAGAAGGGTGAGCAGAGAGGAGCCAGCCCGGAGCCTTCCACATCCAGCTGTTGCTCCTTCCACTGTTCTGCACGTTGCTCCCCCTCAGCTCTCCTCCTCCTGCTCATCTCAAGGCACCTTTCAGCAGTGACCAAAGCCTTCTCCTCAGCCAAACCCTGCTGGCACGTGTTAGCAGAGTGCCCGGATAGAGGTTTCACTCCGGGGCAAAAGGAGAGGCAAAAGCTCGGTATCGATCACTGATTGATCCCTGGGTGAGGCATCTGACGGGATGCAGGGGAGACATCCAGAGCTGGCTGTTTTCCCCATGATTGCAGAACAGCTAGGGGTGGCAGGGGCTTTTGCAGCTCCCCCAGTGACATAGGAGGCTGACCTGGACTGCTGGGCTGCACCTCAGTGACATGGGAGCAGCTTTGTCACGCAGGATCTACTTTCAGAGAAAGCATGTTCTGCATCTGGGGTGGCCTTGATGTGTTACTACCACAAGACCTTCTTGGGCTCCACCTCAAATGCATTGAGTGCTCATCAGAGACTCTTCAAGGTTGCCCTACATCCTAAACTTGAATGTTACAGGTATCCCCTGCCATGCTCAGAAGGGTTTGTGCTCATGCAGGAGGGACCCCAAGTCAAAGCCCTCAGTTCCCTATAAAAATCGTCCCCATCAAGTTTGCCCATTTATTTTTTGGACAGGGACAGCGGTTTGCCTTTCCTTTGTCCTCCTTGCACGGAGGGCTAGAGAAGCCAATTTTCCCCCCATGCTTCACCATGTGGCTTGGCTACAGCAGAGCTCCAAATACCAGAGGGTGGAGTTAACTCTGAGTCTGGAAAGCTTCACAGGACATCGTGCAAGAGACACACAACCCTAATGAGCCAGAGATGTTCTCAAGAAAAGAAAGAAAAAAAAAATTACAAGAAACCATGTTAATTGCAGCCCTTTCCCTTCAATTAGCTTCCCTCCATTTAAAAACAGGAAAGAGAAATCAGAAATTCCAGGCAAGCCTAAGAAAATGGGTGTTCCATAGCAGCTGGATGGGGCTTGGAGTTAGTGGGGCTAGTGGAAGGTGCCCATGGCAGAGGGTGGAGCTGGATGAGCTGTGAGGTCCCTTCCAATCCAAACCGTTCCACGATCCCAAGTGTGCTGCCCTGGGAAGGAGAAGATTCCCCAGCCCCATCCCCGCCGTGACAGCTGGATGCCCTCAGGCTCCACAGGTCTTTAACATATCGAGTTAATCCCTGCTTCACACAGAGCACCTTCACGGGGTGGGTGCAGAGACAGCAAGGAACAACCGCGTTCCTCTTTAATGAGGATAAAGATCAAAATGAAGTCAATTAAGTCTGCCGCTGGTGACATTTGTCTAAGCACATGAAAATCGGTATAAGCCGAACCAAGACAAGTCGTTTGAACTCCGTGGGCACAATTATTTCTCTTTCTTCTTCCTCACCCCAATACCCCCACCCCCACCCCCCACCCCTNCCCACCCCAACCCCCCACCCTTCCAGAATTAGTTTTTTATGCTGCATTTCAATTCTGTTTCCCTGCGTTACTGGGTAGGTTCAAGGGACATGTAGGACAGATTCCACTCGACAGTTTGTAAACAGCTGACGTGGGAGGGAGAGGGCACTCGAGCTATTGGGAATTGCTTTTCATTCAAAAAATTTTGTAAATTAATTCCTCCCCCAAATGCCTGCTCCAACCAGCGCAGAGCCGCGATCCTCCCCTCGGAGCGGCGCACGCAGACAGATGTGCCTTCTGTTCCCTCGCAAACATCGAGGCTGCCTCGCTCGCTGCGCAAATGTCAAGGTGCTAATTAGCTGGAGTAGGAGTCAGGCGAGGACAAGGCGCAGCGTGGGGAGCGCCAGAAGGAGCTTTCCAAGAGAAGGAGCTTTCCAAAGGCTCCTCCGCAGCCTCCGAGCAGGGACAGGATGGGAATTAGGGCTGAGAGGTACGGGATGCCTGAGCAAGAACATCCACACGCTGATGAACCTCTATGAGCAGGGACAAGGGAGGGTCATGTCCTGTCCGTGCTCCTTGTTATCCCACGTTCATCCAGCCTGTGCTGAGGTTATAATCTCTGTTTCTAAAATGAGATTATAATCTGTTTCTGTGCCGAGGTTGTCATCTCTGTGCTGGACGCTGGCCCCTTGCTCTCCAGAGTGCCACCAACAGATCGGATGTTTTCTCCTCTCGCTCATTCCAGAGTTGATACACCCATCACGCTTCCATCAATACTTTCCTGTCTCCGTTTCTCCCCTCCCTGCCTTCCCCACAGTGGAATATTTTAGACCTCAGGACAGGGATGTCGCTTCAGTCCTCTTTGTTTAAGCAGTACCTACTGACCATTTAATGACAGAGCAATTACTGCGAGGTAATTGCATGTTCAACTTCCATCTGGGAAAGTGGAAGGTGACACAGCAGAGGTGACACCAGGGAGGTGCCCGGCTGCAGAGCCACAGCCCCAGGTGCCACCGGAGGTAGGGCGGGACCCAAGTGACCATCCTGCAGCCCCAGGGATACTCCAGCCCTCGTTCCTCAGGCTGGTTCTGCACCTGGGCAAGAATTCCCAGCCACAGCCAGAGCACGGTCCCTTTCCACTAGGCATCAGAGCTCTCCTCTCCCAGACTGGTGGGAATGAGAAGCAGTTAAATGTTATTTCTCACTATTATTGCTTCCCTTGCTTCTGCAAGCAGCTGTCTCCTGGCTCTCTCTCCCATTTGGAGCTTGCTGGAAGCATCCCTGGATTGCCCTTCCTGCTCTCCAGCAAGCTGCTTTTCCCAAGGATTCCTTTCTGCATCTCCCTGCAGGAACACAGAAAGCTCTGCCTCCTCCACTGATTCATAATCCTTTCCTCAAACATACAGATTACTTAAACATAAGCAGGGATTTCATGCCGGGTTTCAGAATGCCAGGGGCTGGAGAGCATTAGAACCCACCATCTTATCCTCAGCATGCCCAGTCCCAACACCCAGAAGCAGAACCACGGAGGAACAGTCACTCCTCCAGCCTGGAGATGGAGCCCAGTGCCTCCCCATCAGTGGGAAAACACAGCCATGGCAGGTCAGCCAGCTCCTGGAAGCAAAACCCAAACCCCTCGTGGCACTGGGCTGTAGGGCCACCTCTTTGACCAAAAAAACCCCCCTAATCCTGCTGAGACTGTACCATGGTGGCCCAGGGCTGAGCTTGCTCTCTCCCTCTCCTTGGCCTCCTGGAAGTCTCAAGAAAGCCACACTTCAGCCACACCTGTCAGCAAGCAACAGTACAGAGATCCAGAGTCCAGATGCCCAAGAAGTAAGCTAATTGGAATGCAAAAAAAAAGCTAAAAAAAAAAAAAAAAAGCTAAAAAAGAGAAAAGCCCTGTGGGATATCCCCAGTTACAAGATCCAAAGACCCTCTGAGACACCAAGCAGCAAACACTCCCCAAACATCTCTCTCCCAGCGAGCCCAGGGATAGGCCCATGTCCACCTCCCTCCCCAGCAGGTCCCATCTTTCCCAGGGAAGCTGTTCCCCTCCTACCGCTCCAAAAACCCCAACAGAACTCCTCACCTCCGGCTCATGCAGCTACAGGAGCATTAACAGCCCCTGCTGACATCACAACCCCATAAAATCCTCCCCAAAGCCTTGCTGCAGCCCTGCCCTTCCTTCTAAACCTTTATTCATCAGCTTTTCACTGGCACTTGATTCCAGTCTGAGGCAGCAATGAGGGACCCAATTAACCCCTTCCGGGCAGGAGCGAGGTAGGAGGTGCTCACCCTCCGGGTCGGGGTGAGAGGGTTTTCCCTGCCCTCTTGTTCATCCACGTCTGCCAACACGGCAGCCCCACCGTGGAGGGATGGGGCCGTGCTCTGGCAGCTGTGGGTGGCTCCCGGGCCACCAGACCCGATGGGATGGGCTGCAGGACACCAGGCAGTGGTGTCACAGCTGTCAGAGACTGTGTGCCCCATGCCGTGGCACAATTTTAGAGTGAAAAGAAGGAAAAAGCATCTGGGAATCTGCAGCCAGGCCATGCTGCTCATTGTGGTCACCCATCCCTGAGCTGCTCCAGCACTCTCCTCTCCATCCCCTGGGAATTTTACCTGTGGAAAGTCCTTGCGTGAAAACTCTTGGTGAAAAGTCTCCCCACATTAGTCCGTCTTTATCCCACTTCTGCCCTCGTTTGTTTCCACCCAACCAGCCTGTCCCAGGGAAGCTGCTGCGTTCCCTCCCCTAAAAGAGGGACGGTGTTTGCTGTCGACTCCGTGCTCGCTACCCGTATTTTCTCTTCAGTGGGTTTTCCTCAGGATTTCACCGCTTCTCCGCCGATCCCAAAGCCGACACCGCACTCCCAGCAGCCGCCCCTCGGCGCATCCCTCCACCCCATCCCTCACTTCTGGCACGGCAGCCACCCTCCAACTTGGTCATTGTCACCCAGCTCCCAATCCAGCATCTTTATTAGCAGGTGCTAAATTGCCGCTCCAGCTGCTGAATGGTAACAATTAACTCAATTAACATCTAAACAGATGCAATTTTTGAGGAAACGAACATTAATAACAACCAAAAGGGGAAAAAGCTGCAATTACAAACGTGGAAAAAAAGCCCTGCGCGGCTACAGCCAGGCTCCCAGAGTCCGCATGGCCCTGCCTCTCAGAGGGCTGCAGCTGGGAATATCCATCCATCCTTCCTGCCTCTGGATGTGCCAGGGATGCAGAACTACCCGAGCGCATCCGCGCACCGGCTCCTCCACAGCCTCTCCCACTGGAAAGGCGTTTCCTCGCTGGCAAAAGCCTCGAACCCCGATTAAAACACGGCTCTGCCTTGCTCTGGCCCGGTGACCTTCGTCTGCCGGGAGTGACCTCCCTCCTGAGCTCCATGTAGGACACAGGGACATCTAATGGCAGGAGAACAACACTGCGACGGAGTGGCTTAAAAATCACGGCCGCAGCAGCGAAAAAAATGGGTGGAAACGGCGAATTCCCAGTCTCGAGCTGGGGCTGTGTCCTTGCCCGCTCCCCTGCGGCTCCCAGCTCCTGGGAATGGTTGTGGAATGAGATGTTGCTGCCCCAAACCTTCATGGAAAGGAAGATATGTCACTTCCAAAAAGCCTTTATTTTTATATCCACAGCTACCCCCTGCCAGCTCGAGTCTCCAGGTGTGTTTGGGTTATCACAAAGCAGCTTCCGTAGAATCAGTGTGGTTTGAGTTGGAAAGAACCTTAGAAATCGTCCCATCCCACCCCTGCCATGGGCAGGGACACCTCCCACTGTCCCAGGGTTCTCCAAGCCCCAGTGCCCAGCCTGGCCTGGGACATTTCCAGGGATCCAGGGGCAGCCACAGCTTCCCTGGGCACCCTGTGCCAGGATCTCCCCACCCTCACAGTGAGGGATTTCTCCCCAACACCTGTTAATGGACCCCTTTTCCCAGCCAGCTGTGCTCCCTGCAAACCAGGGACAGGGCCCCTTCCCTGGCACCCTCTGCACCCCTCAGACAATGGAAGAGCCCTAAGTGCAGCTCTCTACTAGGTCTAAAATTCAGATTAAATTTTAAAGAGCATTTAATTGACAATCACTCTACTCTCTCCATTTATGCACATCTCCCTGGGCTGTGCCTTTTCCACGGGCAGAGGGGAAAGAAGAGGGTTTGCAAAGAAACTGGATGGGTCTTCCCTCAGAGCCAAACCCCTCCTCTTGGAGGCTGGGGAAGTTCTGTGTTGATTTAAGAGGGATTTGCCCTGATTTTGTGGGTTTTGAAGATCGATTGTTTATGTGTGTTTGCCTCTTATTCCAGATGTCAGCACAGGGAAGAGGCAGAACCCAGACTTGGGCTTTCCATGTTCATTTTCCTTGCATTTGGGAGGAAAATAAAATGTGCTGGGACAAGCAAGAACGTTCCCGTATTTTTTATTTTTTAATTTTTATTGGTTTTTTTGTTCCAGCCAATTCTCAAAGTTCTATAATTACCATTTAGGTCAGGGGTTTCTAAAGAAAGCAAACCCCAAATTCCCGTGGAAGGAAGAACTGTGGCATTTCAGTCTGTTTGCCAATAAATCAGGATTTCATCCCAATAATACCTCCACAGGAAAAGACTCCACTTTGGCAAAACAGCAAGAGACTTGGCTGGAAAATTTGGGCTTAAGGATACACAAACAAGCTAGATGGGGTTTTGCCCTATTGCCGGTTTATTCCTGTCCTTATTTCAGCATAAATTTGATTTCTGGAGTGGTGCCCTGGGTCCTGTAGCTCATGTAACAGCCAGTTGTTGACAAATCCAAGCCACAGCTCGCTGCCGTCCTCTTGTTTCATTTTTAATTCCCTATAATTAGGAGGTCTACTGGAAATAAGGCAAACTTGGGGACAAAAACTGCACAGGGCTTGGTGAGGCAGCACCTCCGTGCAGGATTTATTGTGGACGAGGCAGCTAAAAGAGACTCAAGACCTCTTCTGATGCAAATGGGAGCATCAGTCTCCATTTCACCTTTATTTAGTCTCCCATTCAGCTTAAATGTTATAGACAGCTTTCAAAGTGCAGACTGTGCTCCTGCTGCATCCTACATTCCAGCATCTTCAGCAGCACCCCAGGATTCAGGGGTGCTCTGCAGCTCTCCAGGCAACACACAGACTGATCTGTGTCTTGGCACCTGTGCTCCAGATGCTTTTGGTTTTTCCCCCATTGGCAGTGGGCAGTTATACCTGTGCAGTTATTTATCCCCAGACAAGGCTTGGAAAGGGCTTTTCCAGGCCACAGATCCATCCTAATTTTTTTCTGGATGGGGGAGGTGGAGCCTTACACCAAGATTTCCCAGGGTAGGCATCAGCCTCCCCCTCCAGGCTGGCAAACCCCAGCCCTGCCCAATTCCCCTCCCACTGGAATATTGACAAACAAGCCGCAGAATCCTGCAAGGTAAGAAATACTGCATGGTGGGGGCTGAAAAAAACCCGGGAAACATGATTTTGTTTTTCCAGCAGTAGGTGCTCGGGCAGTTTTCCTTGCTGTCCCTACAGGCAGGAGATGCAGCAGCATCCCTGGCTTTGCCTGGACACAGAGGAAATCCTAAGCTCAGTCAGCCTGCTGGAAAATAAATCAAGAAGTGGAATGAATGAGGGAAGTCTTTTTGGCTGGATGTGGAGCTCCCCTAAAGCCTGTGGGCCTGATGGGGTCACCCTGCTGCTCACTTACCCAAAAATACACCAATTCCTGCCTTTTCCCCCCAAAAGGTGCTCCCAGCCGAGCCCAGGGGTGCCGAGGAGCTGCTGGGTTAAAATCAGGATAAAAGAGCCATGTCCCTCAGCAGGGAGTCTCCAGCACAGTGGTCTACACAAGCACACTGACAAAACTCATGTGCTTTTTCAAGCAATCATGAAAGTTGTGCAGGATATGAGCCAATTCCCATCTCTTTTAGCATCCACTTACTGTCCACGCCAAAGCTTTTTGGAAACCCTTAACTGGTAGCTTTGAAACATTTGGGAAAAAATTGGTTTTCCCTCTTCATTGATGTACTGTCTCTTTTTTCTGCCAAAACCCACAGGGCTTTTTTTGCCAAAATAAAAACCCACCCGTGTATGAAAGCAGAGCTCATCCCCCAGGGAGGGCAGAGCTAGCAAGCTGACAGAAATAGAAAAGGTTCCAGGAAATCATATCTTCAGTGCTGTTCTATCTGCTCCACCATCCTGCAGTCAGGAGAGATTTTACCATGGTCCAGATGAGCCCAATTAAAGCTTTCTAATTTTCACAGACCTCTCCAGAAAATATGTGCAGCACAGAAGTCACAGAGACCTTGTGGAGGCTCCGTTGGTGCTCGCTCCCTCTTTTGGTGACAGTGACAAGCCTGGCTGTGATTTGCTGTGTCACACACTGGGGTTTATTCCAGGTCCCACACTGCCCTCAGGAGCGTGGAGGTGTCCACCAGACCATCAAACATCCACAAGAAATTCATCAGCTGTCTGTAGTTCTTCAGGGAGGGACAGCAGACCTGTCCTGCCAGATTTGCAGAGTAGGTAGGGATGGTGGGATTGACCCCGCTTTGCTGAATTTTTGGGGCTGAGAAAGCAAGCACACTACGGACATCTAGCTCTCCAAGGCCCAGCAAGGCTCTCCAGGATTTTCTTCACCAAGGAGGCAGAGGGGAAAACACCAAAAGAAAGCCCCTTCTACGAGATCAGGGGCAGAGTCACCTCCCCAGTGACTTGGGGACCCCAAGCAGCCACAGTCCAAGTTCCCACAGGTTTTCTGAATGCCCATCCCAGCACATTTGAGCTCTCCATAGGAGACAGACAGGCAGATGTCTTGGAGGAGTTTGCCATCAGCTCCTTCCCAGAGGTATGGCACACCAGGAAGGGCTTTGCCTCAGGGCAAGAAGGGCTGGCTAAAAAACCCCAAAACAACCCCTGCCCAACTCACTTTAAGCCCACAGCTGGCTGAGGATACAGAGGTGACTTTGTGAGGGGGGGAGTGGAGCCATGGGGACACTCACTGCCCTCCTGGTCTGCTGTGGGTGTGCAGGAGGGTGGCACCAGCCTGGGGACATCTCAGTCAGCCCAGTACATCACCCAGTCCCCCGACACCAGAGCGGGAAATCTCCCAGCCTCAGCTTTCAATTAACCTTTCCCACAGGGAAACCCAAAGGTTTCCAACTTCTCCCCAATCAGGGACAGGGGAAAAGCCTGGCAAGTCTGACTTACAGCTGCTGCTGGTCTGATTTCAGAGGGAGCCAAGCTTGTTTCTGTGCCCGGTGCTCAGCCCCGGGGGATGCAGCCGCTCTCTCCACGGCAGCTCCCCATCCCGGGAGAGGCTCTCTGGGGAGATGGGCAGCAGGTCGGGCTGGGGAAGTCCTGCTAGGACACGTGTGCTCCTTTATGGCTCCAAAGGGAACATTTCTCATTATCTCTCCTCGCAATTTAATTAATCTGCATTCAGTAATGAACCTTGAAATTCCAATTAAAAACATCATTACTAATCAGGACTGGATTCAAAGCAGTCAAGGGCTCTTGATAGCTTTTCAGTGGCAGGAAGTTTGGGTTGGTGTGCTCGCATCTCTTCTTTTTGGACACGGACCCACGGTGGTTTGTCTCTCCTCTGGCAAACCCAGGCATGGGAGGTACAGCTTGGGGTCCCTTCTGACAGAAAACTACAGGGCTCCAGAGTAAACCCCAAAAAATGAGAGTCACCCAAAAAATCAGCAGGAAAAAGAAAAAAATAGATGTATCTCCCGGGACGTTGCTGCCTGCACACTGTCCAGCGATTAAAATCTGGGGAAAGGGAGATCTGCATCTCCTCAGCTCCTTACCGAGGCACGGGCCGCTGGCAACAAATCACAGGAGCTGCGAGATGGGAGCGCTGCCCCGGGAATGTCAGAGCAACCTGACCCCAGGCAGGCATCCCTCCCTGTGCCCCGCAGGATCCTCCTCCGGCGCGGCTGGTCACACCCTGCTGCTCCCAAGTTTGTCCTCCCAATGCCAGCACTGGAGCATCACTCCCGTGGCTGTAAAACCTGAGGTAGCTTCCCCTGGCTCCAGTAACTGCTGGGTTGTGGTCATAAATCCATGGAAAAAATAGCAAAAGTAAGCAAGGTAGGAAGGGGCAAAAGAGAAATGAATCCTTTGTACCCCTAGTTGCCCATGTTCTTTAGAATGGAAAAGAATCATAAATATAGTCGCCAGAAGAGAATAAAATTAATAGTTTTTGTTTGTTTCAGAGGAAAGCTGCCCCTCCAGCAAGGCTCAGGGGGCAGGAGACACAGGAATGCCAAACGTCCTGGCAGTGAAACCTTGAGAGGGAAAATCAGACAGAAGAAGGCGAAGCTGGATTTTTTTATCAGTTCCCGCAACTTTTGAGCTGTAGTTTTCACTGCACTGCAGGAATGTTATTTCCCAGATGCACGATCTCATGCTGACTGTGAATTTAAGAAATAAGAACATTGATCTAATATCAATGTCCATCTATTGATGGACAAAGACTCTCTAACAGTTTGGAGTTACAAAGTGAATGTTTATTATGGCTGGGCAGTGTGTGGGATATCTCCCTAATGCACACTGCAAAGTTTCACAGGTGATTACAAAGCTTTTACGGACAAAAATGTTGAATATATAGAATATAAACACATATTTATACTTTTGTCCTCCTCTTCTCTGTTTCATATGCTAATTGGCAAGGAGGCTGTTAAGCATGTGTGGTTTGTTTCTTGAAATGAGTCAGGGGTCTTTTTTATGAGGAATCAATTAAAATGATGAAGTAAACTAAGTTTTCTTTGCTTTGACCGTTTTACTTTTTTTGGGTATTTGTGACAAATAAATTTTTGGTAGAGTTTGTAGCTTCTTGCTTTCAATTTGTTCCTTACTATGGGGAAGTTGGCTATTGTCCATAAAATTGACAAGCAATGAGTTACTAAATTTAGGCTATCTTATTTAGATTTGGCTTTTGCTGGGTCTTTTTAGCTAACATAGCATCTACTCGAATTGTAATCTTAACTTTTCTAAAATTCTTAATACTTTACAATTTATATCTCTGCTGCAGCCCTCTTCAAACCCCAGCAGAATTATCCCACCCAGGAGGTGTCTGTGGGACTATGCTCACCTGCTCTCCAGCCCTGCACCAGTCCAAAGCCCTTCCTGACCACTAAATTCCCATATGGGAGCACCGATTATTCCCTGAGGCCCCTCCAAAAATGGTTCAGGACTGAGAACACAGAGGGAGGATGGAAGTTTGAGCACAGCTTGGTGAAGGGCGGGTAAAAGCCCCGTCACCCCAGCTGCCTCTCCAAGAGAAACGCAAATGGGAAAGGATAAATGGCAACTCTGGGATAAAACCCCATTTATTCCTCGTGCTGTTTCCAAAGCCTGGACAGTCTGCAGCTGGGATAATTGGATTTAAGGCACAGAGGTGAAACTCACAGAATGAATTATTACTCACATGTTGCTTGCCCAGGATCAAGTGAGAAAGGAGGGAGCATTCTAAAAGCTCCAAGAGATGGTGTTTGTGCTGCATCCCCAAAAGGTGAGGTGCAAGCACAGGAACCCACAGCTCCAGGATATTCTTCCCTGCCCTGCTCCCTGTGCTCAAATTGGGCTGGGGAGATGTCACATGTGTTCATGTGCCCAGATGACAAGGGATGGAGTGACTGGACAAGAGGAATGGCTTTAAGCTGAAGGGAGGCTAAGGTTGGATTTTGGGAAGAAATTCTCCCTGTGAGGGTGATGATGCCCTGGCACAGGGTGTCTGGATCAGCTGTGGCTGCCCCTGGATCCCTGGGAGTGTCCCTGGCCGGGCTGGACATTGGGACTTGGAGCAGCCTGGGACAGTGGAAGGTGTCCCTGCCCATGGCAGGGGTGGACTGGGATGGGGTTTGATGTTCCTTCCCACTCAAACAATTCCATGATGACCAGCATGGCCATGCCATGGCTATGGAGAGAGCAGGTGCCTCCCAAGCACATCTCCCCAAAAATCCCAGCTGGCACACTCTGAGCATGGCTGGTGGGGGGTTCAGCCTGTGCAAGGGGGGGCTAAGTCCACTCTGGGGCCTCTGCAGCTGCTTTGTGCCTTTGATTATGGACATGTTTTATTTCCCCAGGAGCTGCCCACCCTTTCTGCGAGCCTGCCTGGGCTCAGGCCTCAGAGATATTTCCTGTCACAGATCGCTGGGGTAATTCTCAGTGGGGCCCACACCCAGGATTATGGCTTTGCAAAAGGAGGAAACACGGGAGCTTGGCTCAAAGGAACACACTAATTACCTGAGCAGGAAAAAAAAGAGCCTTTTCTTTCCTGGTAGAAGGCATCTGATAAAAGCCTGAGACGAGTGATATTTATATTAGCAGATTTTACATCCTCCTCATGTGTACTTGGACTGTAAGATATAAATCAAAGCCGGGGTTCATTCCAAGAACAGTTTATTTTTATCAGAGAAGTATGTGCCGGCAAACCAGATATTGGTATGTTGATTCTGTTGGTTAGGTGTGATTTATAATAGTTCCTATTGTTTTATGGTGTGTTTCATTTAATTTATCTGAGTCATGGGTTTAGGGTTTTTTTTGTTTTGCTCCTTTTAATATATATTTTCTTCTAGGTGGTTTTGCATTTTAGCAGTTGGCTGCAGTCTTGGAGCACTTTAATGAGAAGGAAGAGCCTGAAACCATGAAAACAAACCCTAAATGGGTTGGCAATCAAACATCTCCCTCTCTAAATGGACCCGTGCAGGGTGGAGAGCAAATCAGCAGAGTGCTTCTCAGTCTGTCAGTACTCCCTGAGCAGGGCGGATCCTCAGCAGAGATTGGGCAGCAGCTGCATCCCTGGGAGCATCCAGAGGCTGAGCTCCCGGGATGAACTTGCAGCAGGGGAGGTAAAACCACAGAATCACAGAGTATCCTGAGCTGGAAGGGCCCTGCAGGGATCATCAAGCCCAGCTCCTGGCCCTGCACATTCCAAGAATCCTCTGTGAATGACTAACAAGGGAGCAGCCCAGAAAAAGGCTGAAGTCACAGCACCCAGGTGTGCCCAGCATCCCCTCAGCTCTCCCTGCAGCTTAGAACCAGGATCCTCGGGAATCTTTGCAGCAGAATTTCAGGAATTTCAGCAATTCCCTAAGCCTGGGCTCTGCTGGCACCTCCGTGGCAAGGAGAGTGTGCCCTGTTCATTAGCTCAGTGCCTGCGGTTGGTAATTAAAGCAGGGAATGAGAGAGAAGATTAAAAAAAAAAAAAAAAACCCACCATGGAAAAATCACCTTCTTCAAGATTTATGAGAATATAAACTTGGAGCTGAGATGATCTTATCACCACCTACGAGGCCCAGGGGACAGCTTTGCCTTAATGCAGAGTTGGATGTTTGTCCTGGTGATGGATTTGGAAGGTGAGCCAGGAGCTCGATAACTCCAACGGGAGCACACAGGAGCCTCAGGGCTGCCAGATTCTGATTTCTCCAAAATCCAGCTGTCCAGCTGATGGGGGCAGTGAATGCCCCCCAGCCCTGGCCAGGGGCAGGCTGGGGAAGGGGCAGGTGGCCCTGCTCTGATAAGGAATTTGTGACTCAGGGAGAGCAAGGAAGAGCAGTGCTCGGGGCTGTGCTGCCCCAAGAACTGCAAAGCCATGGCCAGGAGGAACCCCATCAACAGGCACCCCAGAACCTTTCATCTCTGAACCAAAAAGAAAGGTAAAACAGACAAACAAATAAATTAATAAGTAAAAGCAGCACCAAGGAGGAATTATTTTAAAACACTAAAATGGAAACATAAAACTTGAAGGCTCCCTATCCATTCTGGAGCCAGAGCTTCTGTAAGCTGCTGCAAACTTCCCGTAAAAGCAAGGAGAGCCTTTCCTATTTTGGGTTTCTGACCCTCCATGGGGAGCCTGCCCGCCCCTCAGAGTGAGGCCCAACTTCATTGCAGAGGAAAGAGCCACATCCATTCCAGTTAAGGTAATCTCCTGCCTTAATAATTCATGGACTGCTTTCAGGAAAGGTTCGGAGCTCCAAGGAAAGCTGAAAGCTTCTGTGCACATCTGTCAGCAGCACCAATCAGTGCCTACCTCTAGAACAGAATAAAAATCAGTGAAAGCATTTTGATTAAGTGACAGGATCAAGTATTGGCTCCTTCCAAGCTACCTAAGTCAGATCTGGCTTATTTGCACATTTTTTCTCCCCTAAAGTCACGTAATAAAAACATAATTCTGCAGAGAAAGATCTTAAGCTGAAAGCTGTGCTACCTGACAGACACACTCTTACCTCAGAGTGCCTTGTGGAGATATTGCTCCCAAGGAGTTGTCCTTCCAGGGAAAGATCTCCATGGATGGTTTGCGTGCCTGCTCCCATACTGTCCCCTCTCCTTACCCTCATTCCACTCTTTACTTGTCCAAATTGCATTAGCAGTGGTGGATATTATTCCTGGGGAGCCTGGGATCTGTTGATTTACCTGGCAGGGCCTGAAAATCACAGCTGGGAGGCTGTGAAATGGCAGAGTTTATGGAGGTCCAGCTACACCAGCTCCAGGTCTGACCCTTTACTCTTCAAAGACACCCTTTGCTGTGAAAAGGTCACACTGGACAGGCCTTGGAGCCACCTGGCCCAGTGGAAGGTGTCCCTGCCCGTGGCAGGGGGTGGAACAAAATGAGCTTTTTTTGTCCCTTTCACCCCAAAGCAGTCCATGGTTCCTTGTTAAGGATACACCTCTGCTGACGAGGTGTTGGGTTTTGCCCTCCTAACCCAGACACTCCTCTTTTCATTTTCTCACCACACCCTCCCCTTTTCTTTTCACACACCTTTCCCCATTTTACAAGGAGTTCTGGCTTTCAGCAGGATTTTGTAATCTTTTATGAGCCTGGGCTGATTTAACAGGATTCTCAGACATGACTGAGGGATGGAGACAGGCATCTGGCTGGGACAGGAAAAAGTCCTGTAAAACAACTTCTGGCTGTTTGGGATGCTGGGCAGAGTACCCTCAAGACACAGTCATGGCCTGACACACCATCGGGGCTCTCCATATTCCAGGGGACAGGAAGATCCCAGGAAACTGTCCCAAAGGATGTTGGTTATGATGAAATTCAAGCAGCCATCGGAGTGGCACAGGCAGAGCAGCCTTTGAAGTTCATGGGAACTCCGTTGAGCTCCTCCCAGGAGGTTTTCCCCATCAAGCAAGACCCATCTCCCAGAGTCCCTGCCTGAGGACAAATGCCATGCTCCTACAAATCTCCCAAGTACCCAGAGACCTTGATTGCTGCCTGCTAGCCCCCGGTGTCCCAGCCAACGTGGGATTTCTGGAAGCAGCGCATTGTGGCACTGGGATAATTGTGTCTAATTACACCAAAAGCCTCCACGAACCTCTCGGTGTGGCTCTGACTCCATGTCACACTCACAGACACTGTACTTTTATTTCAGGCAGCAGAGAATAATCCTGCAGTCAATTACTCCCACTTTCGGCCTTTGTGCACTGCCAGGTATTTCAGACAGCATGAAAGACACTCTTAAAATATTCTGAATGAGTGCTCCAGGCTCTTGCGAGCAAGTACTTAATACAATGCACAAGGAAAAAAAAATAAATCTCTCTTTTCACTGAAGGAGTCAGTGGGCTGCATCCATGATGAGGCAGGAGCTGATCCTGCCCAGCACTCGGGCTGAGGAACGAGGGGGCTCAGGATGAGGGGTTGGTGCTGCTGGAACAGCATCAGCTGACACTGCACAGTTCAGGGCTACACTGAATTAGTCCAGTGATGATGGTCCTTTTTAATTTCACCTGCAGCAGAGGCAGAAAAAAAGCCAGGAAAGGAACAAATAGCTCAGAGGCAGCCAGGACCAGAGTGGGGAGGCGCATAATCCTGTGGCAATAGCTCTGATAAACACTGATTTATATTTTTCCAGGCAGTTAAAATCATTGACTTCCTCTCTCAGCAAAGGCAAGAAGACACATGGCCCCATACACGACAAGCAAGGCACAAATGGCTTTTTTAGCAGAAGATGCAGCCTTAGCTTGTTGGTTTAGCTCCTGCGTTTTCCAGCCCTGCTGCCGGGAGCCAGCAGAGATGGTGAGGCCACTGCTGTGCCACCACAGGAACCCAGGCTGCATGAGCATCCCATCCAGTGCTCTCTCCACTGACCCCCACTGCTTTGCCACCTGCTACACACATGGATGTCCCAAAGCCGGGCTGAGGGATGCAGGAGGGTGGGATTGGTCACACAGCAGCTGCCAAACCTCCCCTTTCAGGCCTGACACCTTCTCTATCTTCTTGTGATGAGGAGAGGGACTGAACAGGTGATGTCCTGAACCCCAGCCAGGAATGGGCCTGACCCCAAATTATCCTCCAGCTCCCAGCCCCCCAAACACACAGCAAGAAATTCCAGTCAGGTCAACAGCAAGTGAGACCTTTCCTTTTGAAAGGAGGTAGGAAAATTCAGAGGCCTTTCAAAGTGAGCAGAAAATGTCTACTTTGAAATGCCTCTTGCCGTCACTTCAAAGAAAACACTGAAGTGTCAGCTCCGTGGCTGGGTGTGCAGATAACCTCTCACACCACCAAAACATTCTGACTCCCTCTCCACAATGCTATAAATAGTAATGTGCACAATTAGCAGCTTTTGGGGCAATCTGCAGAAAAATCATAATCCTCAGAAAATGGATAGAATCAGCTTTCCCAGCTGCAACAGCAAAGGTCAGGGGAAGATCCAAGCAGCAGGAGGCCTGGCCCCTGAGATGGGTGGCCCCGGAGATGCTTCCATTGGGTGATGCCAAGGCTGTGGGTACAGGCCAGCACCTCCCCAGCAGCCTGCAGCAGCCTGCATGTGCTCCTGTGGTTAAAAATGCACAGCAGCCACTCCGGCTGAGGCTCCTCAGCCGTGCGTGTAATGTTTTATCCATGCTGGCTGTTGGACCAGGGAGGATCTGTTACCTGCCTCTCCAGCTGGCCGCTGCCCCAGAGCTGTGATGACACAATCTGACGAGGAGTTTTCTCCTTTCTCACCCCTGCAGCATCCAGGACATGCAAAACTGACTTCACAAGCCAGAGTTTGCTTCAGCCTTGAAACAGTTTGGGGACCAAAAGCATGGATGGAGGCTGAATCACAGAAACACAGAATGGCTTGGGTTGGAAGGGACTTCAAACTCATCCAGTTTCATCCACCTTCCACTAGCTCAGGTTGCTCCAAGCCCCATCCAACTTGGCTTGGAACACTTCCAGGGGTGGGGCAGGCACAGCTTCTCTTTCTGGTGATCCCCAGTGCCAGGCAGCTGGCCCTAAAGCAGTTTCTTTCTGTAGTCATTCCAAGGGTGAGCTATGGAGATTTGGCTCAGGAGAGTCTCAGGAATTTATGTCCTTTGAATTCCCTCTCTTGCATCACCAGGTCCTAAACTGGATGACGCAGGCAGCACTGAGCTGATCTGAGTTTGGCACTGTTGGCAGGGCTGCTCTCAGGCTCTTCCTCCCCCATCTCCTACTGATCCCAGGGATTGACCCAAACCCCCAGGGAACTGTCCCTACACGGGAGAGACCAGCGCAAGCCTGGGACAGGGAGATGGAGCCTCCAGTGTTGGTCAGGAAGGAGAGGGCAGCACTCCTGAGCAGCCCCTGGAGAGTGCTGGCCCAAGGACTATGGCGCTGGAGTCACAATTCCTCCAGATGAAAGGGGACAGATCTTGGCCCATGCTCTGCTCCAGGTCCATCAGAAATAAAGGGAATTATCCCAGAAATGCCTTCTCTTCGTGCCTGGCACAGCTGGGATTGGCCTGCCCACAGCATCAGGCAGTTGGAACAGCTCACTGCTCTCGGGGCTGTGCAGGAGTTCACCCTGCAAGCTCTTTCTTCCAGGCAGAACTAACTTCCCTTTACAAATGTCACAGGGGGGATTGTTTCCCTCTGAGGTTTCCTCCTGATTTGACACAGAAAGCCTGGCATGTGATTCTTCAGAGGGGGACATTTGGCGTTGAAAGCCGCTGGGGAATAGTTTACAAGAGTGAAAGCCCAGAAGGAGGAGGGAAAAGGCCCTGCCTAGGGAACACATCGGGATGGCACGATTTCCCGGGCAGATGATGATTCTTCAAGTTTCCAGCCCCCAAAATCCAGAGGAGTTTGCTGTGTCACCTCTGAGCATTTTGAAGGCAGCGGATGTTTGTGCGGCCTGTTGGTAATCAGGTGCTTTATTTTGGGTAGAATGATCTCTTTTGGTGCTCCAATCACACCATATTCACCCTTGTCTTTCCACACCTTTAATCTTCCCACCCTTCCAAATGAGCTATTTTCCCTTCAAGTACCTCCATCCCCTTTCACCCAAAACTGTATCAACCTAACGACTAATGAGCAATTAACACTAATTGGAGCGCTGCAGTTGACTCTTCTTTATATCAGAATCACTCACTACAAAAGGCACATTGCCCTGTCCATTTTAAAGGCAGGTTATTATCTCTGCTTCTGCTGCTTGCTGTTTTTTTCAGGTGAACAATACGAGCTCAGCCTCGTTTCTGACCCAGTGGAGCATTGCATGAGAGGAGCGACCTGCAATCAAAGGGAGCAGATGCCTCTTCCCTGACCAAGAGGAATTACCAGGAAAGGCCTGAGCCTTTGGTGTCACATGGAAAATCAAATGTGGAGCAGCTCATGGACAGCAAAAAGCAGAATGTTTTTTTTCTGGCGTTGTGATGGGGCATAGCAATGCCCAGCCCTCCAAGAGCTGCCACTCTCTTGCCAGGAGGTGCTGGGAGGCTCTGGTTCAATGCAGGCCATGAGGAGGTGTGCAGGCTTGTGATGGAGGCTTGGGAAATGGAAAATGAGGTTCCCTGACCTGTCTGAGGTTTGTCTTGTTACAGGAAGTCACAAACTTCCCAACGCTCTGGTGTTTTATGTGTTCCATGTTGAGAGAGGCAGCATGGCAGCCAACTAAGGTCATGACAGGAGGCACCAGAACTGGATGATCCTTTTCCTAGACCAGACTTGCCCCAAGTGACCTTCTGGTATTCCCAGAATTTGGCTGCTCGCTGTTTTAGCCTCTTGGTGGAGTGATAATAAGCTTCTCTTAATGCAATTTCTCCGAAACACTGGGATAGTGGGAAAGTGCCATTTTGAAAACCACCAGTGTGGCTTTGGAGCTGCAATCTGGCTTCCAAAAGCTTGTTAAACAATCAGCATATGGAGACAGTGGACACAATACTATAGGCCAGATCCTCCAGATGTGAAATCTCCCAGTGAGCAACTCAGTGTCCCTTTGCTGAGGGATGGCAGAGGATTCCAGCAGGGGAAAGGAGGAACGACCTGTGCATGTCTGGCCCTGCACTCCTGGATCCCAGACTGAAAATGTCCATGACAACGGAAGACAAACACAGCAGCAAACTTGCAAATGCATACATGCTCTGCTGGGTACTGCACAGAGCAGGGAAAATGTGAAATTGTGGTGGCACTTTTCACCGGAGATTCATGAAACTCAGGGATTTTCCACTCTGGATAGATTGAGCCCCTGCAAATCTAAAGAAAATGGGGACAACTGCTGTGTGGCATAAATTCTAAGTGTTCAATGTGGGGATTTGCCAGTCTGTATATTCCTCCCATTCATCAGCTTGGAAACATGACCTGTTAAAGGAAAACTTGGAAATGAAATTGCTTCTACATTTAAAAAGAAAGGAGAGGAAAAAAAGGAGAGACAGGGGAGAAGAAGAAAACAAAATCAAAGAGAAATCAAACAAAAAAAAGTCACAGATTCATTTATTACCATGAGCCATCTCTTCAAAATGTGGGTGTTCAGCACCTGGCACTCTATTTTCCACGGATATACAGCAGCACAAGGCAGGATTGGCTCTGGAGCCACTCAAAGGGGAGTGTCAGGACCAGGCTGCTCTGAAAAAAGGGAGAAGAGAAAGGAGAAAATGATGGGGAAGAATGGCAGGGCGTCTAACACTTTGCATCTAATGCCTCCACATGGCTGCAAGTGCCGTGGCAATTTGGCCCTGATAACACGGATGGAGGGATGTTGCTAACATATTGCTTCCTTGTCAAATGTCTCACTGATTTTGCAGCCAAGTCTCCTGCCAGCAAGGCCGCAGCAGCGCCTCTCCGCTACTTTCATATGCAAAGAGGTTGTTAACTCAATTGCCAATAAAATTCTAGTGGGTGGAGAGGAGGACATCTGCCTGTCTAGTCCTGTGCTTGCCAACATGGTTCTTTTATTCCTCCAGAAGCTGCAAGCTCCGATTCGAGCTGGTATTTTGACAAGCATTTCTGTTTTCCTGACACAATGGGCAAAGTGGGCACAGATCTCGCGTGCTACTCGGAATATGTTTTCGGTGCCATGATTTGCATCCCTCCCCAGCTGCAGCAGCTTGGACACTGGGGTTTGGTCTGAGATGGAAATGTGCTGCCTCTCTGCTTGTGACCGTGCAAGGACAATGTGGGGACAATGCTCTGCAGGAGCCACAGGGCTCAGAGGGGCTTGGGGAGGAGGGAAGAGAAGGGATGGGCATGGTGCTGAGGCAAATGAGTTGTCACATCAAGAACTGCACGGTCCTGCTCATGCTAATGACACGACTTGGGGCTGCTGCAACCCCAGTGGCCCAACTAAGCCAGGCTGCAGCCTCCTGAGGATGGTGCTCCAGAGAAAAGGGAGCTGATGGGGCATCTGTGCTCTTGGCACAGCCACAAATCCACCCTCGAGTGATGCTGCAGCTGAAAACAAAAGGCACCCAATGGCTGAAGGTGGCAGCCTGATCTACCCAGGGGTAGGGTAGGTGGGCTTCATCCCCTGGGACTCATAGCCAGCTTCTCCCGGCGCTTTCCAGGCCTAAATTCCAGGAAATCTCTGATTTCCTGCCTAAAGGTGAGCCACCCCCTTTGCAACATGGTTCAGCCTGCCAGAGCAGCCGCAGCCACCAGGAATTCTGCAGGAGAGGCTCAGGCACATCAGACTGTACAGATGGCCAGAGCCAGAGCCTCTCAGGTATCACACAGGGCACAATCAGCTCTCCTCCACCTCCTCTTCCCCTGGCTTGCCCTCCATGTCAACCCTGCTGCCAAGCCTCATAAATTATCCCTCAGCTCTCGGAGCACCACTCCTCAGAGGGTGGAGAGCCGTGGTCCAACTGCTCCTGCAGCTGCCCAAGGGCACAGCAGCCACACTGCTGCTCTGCCTGCACCCCCAGAACCGGACACCTCCCACAGGGGGGAAACACAGATGTAAAGGACAGCTAATTTCACGCCTTTTAAACCACAGTCCCTTTAGCACACAAAAAAAAAAAACAACAAAAAAACCCAATAGAGAAGTTTCTTATCTCCCTGGGGAATGTTTTGAGACTGGAGCTGTTTTATTATCTGGGTTACTTTGACATCCGAGAGGAGAAGATTGTGATCTGAAATCTGCAATGAGAAGGGGGTTCGTCCTTCCCTGTGTTCATAAATAAATGACCAAGAAGAGATATGTGTCACTTTGTTTTAATTTATTGGGCTGAAGGTTCATCTAGAGAACAAAAGATCAGGAATTTATTGTCTTGTTAACTGTCTGGAGGCTTTTAATAAGGTGCCATGTTACTCTGACCATCTTACCATTCTGTAATTTGATTATCCAGACGTTCTGGTTTTTAATTGATAGTTAATTTGAATAATGTGCAAAGAATTGAATGATGGAAAGTAGAAAGAGAAACAGATGGTTGGTCTATGCAGCTAGAAAACATTTCATGGGGGAAAAAACCATCACATTTGGAGCATAACAATATACTTTGTTCATCTCTGGTAAGAGACAATGGCATATGTTGTGGCTCATGTCTTCAAACTTCTGCCCTGGTAACAGAAAGGAAGGGGAAGATGCTGGGGCTGCAGCATGGAAAGGTGGCTGGCAAAACGTGTGAAGGCTGGAGAGCCAGCAGATGTGGAACCTGGCAGAGCTCTCCCTGGAAAGGAGAGCTCTGGGCCACGCCGTCTGTTGGATGCGGTGCTAGTGTGGACAACACAACAAATCCCAGTTCTCCTTTGGTATGCAAAATGGCTGAGGACAGGGAGATATAAAGCTTCAGCATCAGGGGCTCTGTGGGGCTGTTCAGAAGGGATCTGTGTATTTTATGTTCTCAGGTTAATTCCTTGCCTCTGAGTGTGTCACAAAGAAGATGCAACTCCAGGAAATGGAGAGCAGGGGAAATAGCACTGAAATGCTACCACTCCCTAAAGCCTCACTGCCCCTCCCAGCCCCTTACTCCCGCCTTCAAAATTCCCACCAAGGACCCATGGGCATCTGCTCCTGACCCTCTCCCTTCATCCCTTGACATTCCAGGCTCCTAACTGGATGTTTTGCAAATCATGATGTCCAGAACTCTTCCTTCCGGGGTTCCTGAGGCTCCTACAACAATGAGCTTTATGAAAGCATCTTTTCCTGGAATTTACACCCACTTTTTTTTTTTTTTTTTTTTTTCTGAAGGGATGTTACTTAAATGTATTCATTCCTCCTTCAAGGGCAGACTATAGTTATGGAGACAGCAGAGAGAGTTATGGCTGAAGGTAATTCAGATGCCAGGAGGGAAATAGGAACAAACAAGCAATGTATTTTCTCCCATCCACCCACAGATGTCAAAGGCCCAATGCCCTTACCTCACTGGAAAGATGAATCAGGAGCCCACAGACATGTTTGCTTTATTCTTTGCACAGTGCCACTCTGGTTCTGGGTCTGAAAGCAGCAAAGCTCTCTGCAGAGTGCTCTTCCCTTCCCTCCTCCAAGCTAAATCACATTTTGCATGTGGAGGATGTGCAGGAGAACTCATCCCCACGCTGTTATCTCCAAACCACTGCCCGGTGCTCAATCTCTGTTCATGAGCTGGGATTTCAACAGGGATCCAGCCGAGGTGAGCAGATTGGCAGGAGGATGCCCAAGGTAAAACATCAAACACAATCCATTTTGGTAGGGCCTACAGAAATCATTCCCTCCGTTTTTTTCTGACTTTCTAACTCCTCCAGTGGAGTAAGGAACCAAAAATCCTGATTAAAGAGGCTCTCATCGATGCAAATGGATTGCAATGGTTTTTAAAGGAGTTAAATTTGCAGCATGAACTACTTGGCAGAATCTCTGAAATCATTATTCTTTTATTCATAGCAGTAATAAATAATAATAAACCTAAACATCCCAGTGGTCCCCACACCTCCTGCATCTCCCTAGCTGCAGATCTCGAACATGAATAATAATTACAGCTTATCAAATCAGCCCATGATTAGAGACAACAGAAAGACATTTCATATTGTTAACTTCCTTGCACAAGAGGGAAAAAAAAATCAGGTCATAGGGGTATTAAAAATTTATATCATAGCATTTGACTTGACTCATCTCTTAAAAAGGAAAAAAAAGCCAGCATGTATTATGTATTTAGGCAATTCCTTTTAAACTCTCTGCTGAATGAGCACAAGACAGGGCAATAACTTGATAGATGGATGGCTCCATCCAGCCTGTGTGCATATTTTATACGCACACGCACGTGCAGACACTTACTGGGCACTCACACCTACCTAAAACATCATATACATACACAGAGAGAGGTAAAATTCTATTTATAGCTTATAGCTCAAGGCAGATGCAGAGCTAATGTTTAAAAAAAAAAAAAAATCCCTACGCAGAGATAGCATCTTATTTAAATCTGGCAGCTTTGGAAGAGCAATTTTTTGCCAATTTTTTTGTGGAGTCGCAGCAACCTCAGCAGAGCTTGGTTCATTAGCTGCTTGATTCCTGTTTGTGTTTGCTGCTTGTGTTGTTTGCTTATCTTTCCTTGGGTCATTTTTCTGGCTTTTGTGGCCCAGAAAATACCTTGACAAGGGAAAAAAGCAAGTCCTTGATGCGGTGGAGCACAGAGGAAGGAATGGAATAAATCAAGTCAAGCAAGAGGCTGAATTCCCATCTCATCTCTCAGAAGAGCATGAGATGGAACAAGCTCCTGCTTGGATGATTTTCAGGACCCACATTGTGCCCTGTTCACCTGCTGGGGCTGCACATTTGCTCTGGGCAGGGGAGCCCTGCAGGGGTCCCAGTGGGCAGGTTCCATCCCATCCCATCCCATCCCATGCCCTGTCCTGCCAAGGATGTGCTTGAGCACCTGCCCAGGTCAAGGAGAAAATGAGCAATTTCAGTCCAAGCTGCCCACTTGATCTTGGTGCCCACTCCAGCTGATGGAAGAAGAAGCCTCCAAATCCCTCTCGATGCCTCCTGGCTCCTTAGATCCTGGCTCAGAGTTTTCTCCAGCCCATTATAACTGTTCTAAAACTTAACCAGAATCCTCACACCATTCAGAAAAATCCTTTCGCATGTATCCGTGCAAAAATTTCCTTTTTATGAGAGAAGTGGTTTCGTGTCCAAGGGTGTCAGCGCCACATCTCTCCAAAGTGCTGCTGGAAATCTTGGAAAGGCAGAGCCCGCAGAGTGCTGCAGCAAATGTCTCTGTGCACATGCCCTGGCACCAGCCTGCTCTTTTCAGGAGAGGTCAGCACATTTACATAGATGCTTTAATAGAGCAGCCGCCAAAATCTCCTCTAAGATGTTTTGAAAGCTTAAAAAAAAAAAAACCAAAAAAACCAAAAACCCTCAAATATATTTTTTTCAACATCTGCAGTCAATGAAAGGAGAGATGCAAATCTGCTGTCATTTGCATGCAAATTTTTTTACATCAAATCAGTGACAGAATGCACAATAAACACACTTTAAATTGAAATATTCCACGTTCACTTCCTCCTAGCCTTGCCTGCAGCTGGGATTCAATTTTCATGCATGGCTCCACACAGGTGACCGTCCTCCAGCGGCTCTGAAGCCAGGAAGAGTGTGGGAAAGATGGAATTACAGAGGCAAAGTAATTGCAACCAGCTCATGACTCAAAACCCAGCTGTCATGAGAGAAAGTAAAGATGAAGGTTCTTCAGAAATAAATGCTGTTGAAAGAGTCTGTATCTGTCTCAAAGCCTAAAGCATCCTTTATGATAATCACTAACATTTTGATCACAGGGAAATATGATAATAGCTCGTCCCGGAGTCCACGCAATCAGGAATAATAGCAAATATCTCTGTAAGGCTTGTTTGCTGCAGGCTTTGAGCAGCTCAGCCTGTGCAGGGGAGGACAGCGCTTCCAGTGTCACTGAGGGGCTGGGCCAGGCTGGGCAGCCAGGCAGGGAAGGAGCTGGCTTGGGCTGTATGGAAAGAGCAGCAGGGCTGGAACAGAGCTGGGCTGCCCCCTGGGCCCACAGTCATCCTTCTGTGCCCCATGGCCAGCCCAGTTCCAGCTCCAGGCCTGTACATCCCCATTCCCCATCTATTCCAATCTCCACCCCCAGCCCTGTATCAGGTCCCAACCCCCATCTCCATCCCTAACTCCACTTCTATTCCTATCTCCATCCCCTTCCCCTTTCATACTCAGCTCCATCTTCATTGCTATCTTCATCACCATCCCCATTTACTTCCCATCTCCATCCCCATCCCCATCCCCATCCTTCATCCTCATCCACTTCCCCATCCACCCCTATCTCCATCCCCAGCTCTATCCCCATCCCCACCCTTCATCCTCTTTCTCTTCCCATCTCCACCCCTATCTCCATCCCCAAACTCTTCTCCCATCCCCATCTCTATTCTAATCTCCATCCCCATCCATCCCCATTCCTATCCCCATGTCCATCCTCATCCACAGCCATCTCCTTCCTCCACTTCCTCTCCATCCCTTCCGGAGCCTGCTGGTTTCAGCAATGTGATCCAAGTTTTCCTACCAGGGAAAACCCTTCCTGCTGTCTGCCCAAAACTCTTCCTGCTGTAATTTAAACCGTCTCCTTCTTGTCATGTGTAGTCAGCTGAATATTTTTCTCCAGCAGCTCCCCCCCATTCCCGTGGCACTGCCCTCCCACTGAGTCCATCCCAGCATTCCAAAAAGAAGCCCATTCATCGGGAGGGCAAACCAAAGGAAACGCTGGTAAATCAATCCTCTGTGTTTTAACAGCCCGAGGCTGGCTGGGAACCCTTTGGGTGCCTCGGTGTGTTGCTCCCTGATGCTGTGGGAGCAGAGCAGGGCTGGTCTCAGATACTGGGCTGGAGGAGTGGGAGCGTTTGGAAGTCACCTGGATCTGTCTAGGCCCCTCAGAGGCTCAGCAGTAAAGCTTCATCATGACTCATACGCTGTTAAAGGCCACATTTCCCCCAAAATTGCTCTACTCCATGGAGGCTGCAAGGGCACTTAAGGCCGGTAAGGGAAATCTCCCTGGAAGTTAAGCACCGAATCCGCCTGCCTGTGAGGAATGAGATGCCTTGTGAAATCCAGCCTCAGGCACTCCTGACAGCCCAGGCCACTGTGGACACAGCGCTGCACACACCTTCCCGTGCTCACTTCTGCACGTGGCAAAGCTTCCGAGCCCGGGGAAGCATGGAGGGCACATACAAGAGAAATCCCAGAGGAATTTCCCCCAAACCCCCACTGCTGGTGCCTGCTTGTTGAGCCGCTGCATGTGTACTTTGAAGGGAATTTCTCCAGATTGGCAGAATCGCTGGAAAAAAAAACCCAGCCCTGAAAGGGTCCCAAATGTACCTGATTCCTGCTTTTCTGCAAGAAGAAACGTCCAAGATGGAGCAGTGAGGTGTGAAGGAGCATCACCTGCCTCTGTGGGAATGAAGACGCTCTCCTGAGCCCTTGCTAGTCAAAGGCCATGTAAAATACAGATGGCTGAGGTGCTAATTTTCTCCTTTTTCTTTTTTTTCTCCCAAGAAATCAAAAGTTCTTCTTGAGACCTCTTATCTGGCAGGTGAGAGGATGATTGGAAATGCCCTGGTAGAGCTGACACGCCCAGAGATCCGGCGAGGAGCAGCAGGAACATCTCAGAGACACTCACAAACTTAATAAATGCTGGGGGGGAAATCTAATAATCACTTTGCTGTCTCAACAGCTCCTGAGCTGATAGAAGAGACACTCATTTTTCACTGCGTGTCCACTGTTCTTTAACCCTGTGAGAGCTCCCATAAAACACCCACGCTCCGACATGTCTTGAGTCAGCAGCACATCTGCCCGAGGTCTCCTTGGCAAACCTCAGCAGCTGCCTCTGGAAAAGCCCAGACGCGGCCGGCTGCGGGTCAGCCAGAAAATATTTCCTGCCTAGCTTATGTGCCCAGAGGCTGGAAAAATGCTATTTGTGGCCGTCTCCCACCTTTTCTGTTAAAAATAAAGCTTGAATGCTGCTCAGGGCTTTCTGGAACACTATCAGGAAAGCACTGGCACCAAGAATTTGGAGGGAAGCAGGCAGTGTCCGTCTGGTGCTTCACTCCCATTTCCATTTCCCTTCACATTTGTTGGGCAAGAGCCCCCAAGGTTGAAACCCAGCATCTGAGTGCAAAGACAGGTCCTCATGACAGATATCCCACAGGACATGGCGGGCCGAGCCCTTGTTCTGGAGGAGATGTGCCAGCGCAGGCAGTTATTCCAGATGAGGCACCATAAAAGCAATTCCAGCTCTATTTCCTCGTGCATGAGCAGGTTCCACTGTCCTTTGGCCTCCCATGGAGTTTGCATTTTTATGGTAAAGCTTTTTTAAAAAAAACTGTTGCACAACCCCGAGCACAGGGTCTCAGTCAGCCTGAGGATGGCGTGGCTGGTTATCTGTACAGAGGCTGTGGACAGTTCCTGGATGGACATGTGGAGGACAGACACAGAGCCACATGGGCTTCCCCACCACTCACAGAGCCATCCTGCACCATGGATTTGGGGTCACCAGTGAGGTTATTTTGGCTCAGAATTCTCCAGCCTGTGCCAAGTGCAGGCTCACAGTGGGTGTGCTTCCACAGAATCGTGAGGTCATGGATGTTGGAGAGGGCTTCAAGTCCCACCATGAACAAGCACTATCATGTTCACCAACAAACCATGTCCCCAAGTGCCACATCTACTCCTCCTCCAAGGAATAGTGACTCCATTCAGGTCCTGCATGACCCCTGCCTGCATCTCCCATGAATGGTAGGGAAGAGGCAAAGCCCAGCATGGAGAAATCCAAGCAGCTGGAGCAGAGAAAAAAAATATGTTATTTTTTTTTTTCTGCCCTTTTCCAGGAAAGTGCTTTGCAACCTGACTGCTCTTGTGTTTGTTTATTAAACACAGGTTTGGGGAGGAAATGCCTTGCTGTGGTGACAGGCCTCGTTTCCAAGGTTATGCCAGAGCACAAGGCAAGACAAGAGCCATTTTTCATCCCCATAATTAGCGAGAGCACATTAGCAGATTAGCATTAAGCAACATCTACATACTGAGATGTGGTCCTAGCCAAATTAAGGGATTTCTCTGTCACCTTGCTCAGCACCTTGCAGTAGGTGGGACTGTGCTCACAGTCCTGCATGAGATCAGCAGGTTTATGGAATTTGCTTTCCCTGCTTCTCGTCGCATCCCAGAGACTCTTCCCAGAGGTAAATTTAGGAACAACCTCCCTCCACCTCCTGGGTTTCCTTAGGTTGGCTCATCACTGGCAGCAGCTCAAATCCCCTGGCAGGGACTGGGCATGGAATGGTCACAGAGAATTCCCAGGTTCCTCAAAGCACCTTCCATGAATTGCTCCACCTCCCCTTCCCCTCCTCCCCCCCAAAAAATCCAACCCTGAGCAAAGCCACTCCCAGCTCCTCCAGAGCCATTTCCCAGGTTCCCAGACTTAGCTGTCGAGGCTGCAGACACATTTATTATCTTTTTTTGCCTTGCCATCTGGTATTTGTGTATCAGAAGAAGATTATATCTATGTCAAACAGAGGGGAAAATATCTCTCCCTGTAACAGTTGTAGAAGCAAGGGGGAGAAAAAAATACATTGAAAAAAAAAAAAATTAAGTCCCGTGGACCATATGGAAGATTTTTTTCTTAAGTGATCTATCTTAAGCAATTAGGATGTGTCACAGCAGATCCTGGGCTGGCTGGGAGAGGAGCAGGGTGCCAGCGTCGGGCTACCTGAGCCACCGACACTGACACTGCCTGAAACAGCCCGGGAACGTGGACTTCCCCCTCTCCTCTCCTAAAACGAGGGCAGAGAGGCAAGCGAGAGGAGAGGGAACAAAGCAGGACAGCTTGCGGCACGCCGAGTGAATCAGAGCAATGGCCTTTCTTTGCCTTTCGGGGCTTTATCATCGCGCGTCTTGCGAAAGTGAGAGGTGCGAACCCGCCGTGGAGCCCGGCCAGGTTTGCAGAGCCGGCTCCGTGCCTCCCCGCGCCGGGGAGAGTGGAAAATTACCGGCTTCTCCTGCCGGGACTGCCACTCGGACCCCGGCAGGGCCGAGGAACTCAGCAGGGCACCGAGGAGCCAGCGCTGCCACCGCATCCTGGGGACCCGAGTGCGCCCAGGGAACGGGAAGCGCCCAGGTGCCCTCGGCTCGACACGGTGAGCACGGCCCCTCCTGGCTCGGCAAGGGGGCTCCACGGTCACCAGGAGCACCCTCTGCAGCACTCCGGCTGCACCCGGGAAAAGTCCTGGTGGGAAGGTGGAAGCAGCAGCAGGTGATGTGCAGGTCCTCCTTTCCCCGACACCGCCGTTCCCAGCGTGGAGTCCGGCTGGGAAAGCGGCTCCCACCACGCCCTGGCAAAGCAAACGGGCTGCCACCGACACGGTACAGGCAGCCCGGCCCCATCCTGCTGGGACACAGGGTAAACAAAGGAAATACCACGAAATCAAACAGCATCGCTGCCCAGGGCACGACGGCCAGCCGCTCTCCACCACTCCTCTGGGGAAGGCTCCTCGACTCTTCCCTTTTTCCCCCCTTCCACCATTGGTGCTCTTGCCTCTGGGAATCAGTTTGGCCCAGTATTTATCCTACCCTCAGCCCCCCAGAATTCCCCCTGAGTTTTTGCAGTGCCAGACAGAGCCATTCCCTCCTTTCTGTGATCCATCTGCACTGGCCTGGGCAGATGTTTGCTGATGTGCTGGTGGGAGGGAGTGAAGCCCCAGCTGCTCTCCACTCTTCCTGCTGTGAAAGTTTATGCCGTGGAGTTATTTTTACCAGGAAATCCAACTGTGGTCAGAGCTCCTCTGGCAGCGGCCCAGCCCTGGCGGCGAGGAGCACCAAAACCCATTGTTCCAGCACCCCACACCGTGCTGAGCTCCCTGTTGGGTTCCCTCCCTCTGCCCCCCACATCCCCCACATCGGCATCGCTGCAGAATGTCCCATGGGACAGGGACATGTGCCAGTGGCTGCCCCTAGAGCCGCTGTCCCTGCCCATCCCACTGCAAACATCCACAGTGTCACCTCTGCCCTGGGCCATGTGCCACTGACAACAGCCAGCGGGCCTGAGTCACACGGGGTGTCTCGTTGGGGCTTGAGGGTGCCACTCCGGCTTTTGGGGAGAGGTGGAAAGCAGCCAAGGGGCAGAGAGGCAGCTGAACAGCAGCAAGATCATTTAAAGGGCTCCAGCTCCTCTGCTCTGTGCCAGGAACACAGGAGCCCCACACTGAAGGGTATCCCCACCCCTGCCCCTTGCTTACAAGGACCTAGGTCAGTCAGGTGGGTAAAAAATTTCCATTGATGTCTCTTCATTGTAAAAATCCTTTTGGAAATGAAGAATAAGCATGAAAGTCCTGCTACCAAGCCAAGGCTGGTCGTGATCCATCCTGCACCCAGGGAGAGAAGATTCCTGCTGGCATGCACCCCGTTAAACCTGCTCCCTGCAGGTCTAGGGCTGAGGAAGGGCAACTGGCAGATTGACTTAGCAAAGCTGGTAAGAAAACCCTCGAAAACAACTTGTTGTCCCAGCAGAAATGTTCCTGAGGTTGCTTGTGGCTTGATTGTTTAGGTTTCCCCCTCCTCCCAAAGGATGCACCTGGAGCCTGCTCCATGCTCCAAACCCCCCTCTTCAGGGTTCCTTGGAAAGCTCTCACTGTGGAGTGCAGGACACTCATTCCTGCTTTGACCTCTCTGCAGAAGCCTCTCCAAAGTCACTCATTTCTCTCTGGGTTACCTTCATGAAAATTTCCTATATTTCCCATCCCCAATTTGCTCTGGCAGCCCCAGCAGGGAGTCTCCTGCCCTTCTGCACCCAGATTCTCCTTTTCCCACCTGGCCTTCCATTAGAAAAGCCCTCTCCTCTGGAAAATCTCAAGCTCAAAAAATCCCTGGCTGCAGCTCCCCCAGAGCTCCTCCATCTCTGCAGGCTTGGGTGGGAGATCTCCTTCCCCACCAGCATCCTTGCCCTGCATTGGAACTCCCCATCCTGCACACTCAGGAATTGAACCCCATGCCTTTGAATCCTTCTCTGCAGAGCTGCTGTTCTGCAGGAAAATAAGGGAAGGAGAGAAACAAAAAGGGATGAGGGAAGGATGGATGTCAGCTCAGGAACATCTGAGTGGAAATGAGAGCTGGCAGTCACCAAGGTTCTCAGTTCTTAATCTGTTATCTGTTTTGTTAGATTTTATTTCTTTTCCAGGAAAACTGGGGGGAAAAATGTATCTGAAGTCAAACAAAACATTTTCTCTTGCTAAAAGGGAAGGATTTCATCTCTGCCTCAGCATTAGAATAATTTCAATTTCAAAAGTGGGCTGTGATTTTGAAATGAAAATTGAGACCATCCCATCCCCAAAGGCTGAAGTGGGATGTTTTGACACATCTTTCTTTTTTTTTTTTTTTTTTTTTACCTCTAGGGCCCTTTTGCCTGGAATCTATATATCCCTGCAGCGAGCTCTGCATTTGACAAGTAGCAACTTTCTACCAGCTAAACATCCCCTTAAATCTTCATCAGCTGAGGACAAGGTGCTGAGATGCAGCGTCCTTGCCCTTGGATGCAGTTCCCTCCATCCTCACCCATTCCTCCAGGATGTCACCTGGCAATCCCCACAGCTCATTAGCACTTAATACACAGCGAGAGGAGCTGGTATCTATCCCTCCCATCCAAAATAATCCCCCAATGTTTGGAAATAAACGGCAGAAATATGTCCCAGCAGGTGTTACCTCTTCAATGTTGTCTTGTTTGTAGCCAGTCTCAAGACAACATTCCCATAACACCAGAGGTAAGCAGATGGCACTTATTAATTTACATGGTAAATACACTCTAACGTGCACGCTGAGCAGCCGCGGCTGTGGGAGGCAGCTCTACCTGGCTCACACGGAGCATCACAGCCTAAACATTTCACCTGAGAGCGGGAACAGTGGCCTGGCTCCCCACGGGGGCTCCGTGCCTTTGTACAGTGGCACCGGTTCCGGAGCAGCCATGGCGACCTGCACCCCTCCCTCTTCCCACAGCTGCCAGTCAGTTGCCCCAGGCACCAAACGGGAGAAAATTACACCCAAAGTTATTAGAGGCAGCAAGACTGCAGGCAGCGTCAATACAGCATATGTCCCAAAGTAAACAGATTGCATGGAACTTTCCTGAACATGATGAGGGGACAGTGGTGCCCAAACCGCTCTTCCCGAGACGTGGGGGAGGGAGATATGCTCTGGGAAGGAGCTGCGTGCTCCTCCCAGGGCCCAAACCTGCTGGAGGCTTTCCTAAAGCACTGCTAACCCACCCCACTGTGAGCAGGGACACGCTGGAATGGGGAGCTGGAAAATCGTGGAAGGTGTTCTCCTGGCCAGGCCACCTGGCACATCCAGTAATGACTGGGGCTGCATGGAGAATTGTCAATGCAGATGGGTTTGTAATAAAATAGCTCCGTCCCATCTCCCCCTGGCAGCTCTCCCCTTCTCTCTTCTGCAAAGTGACACAGTCTAGAATTGGTGAGTTTTTAATTTTTTCAAGATTTTTTTTTTTTAATTCTGGGAAGAGGCACAAGTAAGTGGGCAGCAAAGGGAATCCAACATCCGAGGGATCTAACAGGTGTAACTTTTTTTGCTGAAGGTGGTCCTGGGCTGGGGGAGCACCAGTTCACCTTTCTTCCTGTGGACACTGTGGCTGCCAAGGGCTGTGACACTGGAGAAGGAAGGACACCCCAAGGACTGCAGCGTAGCCTCCAACTCCAACCTGCCAAGAGCATCCAGCCTGCCTGGAAATCCTTGTCTGTGTTGCCTAATGCAGGGGCTGATCCCAAATTGAGCTGTCACCCATCCTGCTTGGAGACCTTGGGCGTGTTGCTCGGAGGCCTTGTCCCCAATGTCACCTGTGTTCAGCAATGGCTGCAAACACTGAGGGTAAAAACCCAACCAGAGCACATCAGCAGGCTGTGATAAAAGGTCCACGGCATAACATCATCCCTGCAGGATTTAAAATCCATGTGCCATCAGATCTGAGCAAGGGGAGCCCCACATCTGGTGCAGCAGCTTCCTCCTGCAGCCACCCCAGGGCCCAGGGCGAGGGCTGGATGCAGGGGAACATTGCCCACTCTGCAGAGTCTGCACTGGGGAGAGGAAATTCACTCCAGCTGCCAGCTCTGGCTGATAAGACAATCTCCTTTCATCTCTTATTGCCACTCACTCCACCCTTTTTTTTTTTCTTTTTGGCTGCACCCACGGGCTCGTGCTACCCTGGGTGCCCTTCGTCACTCTGACGTCAGGGAGGCAGCCAGGGCCACGATCATGGGGCTTCTTTCACAACCTGCCTGCCCTGGGGACTCTCATTAATCCAGATCCACAGATAAGGGCCCTGCAGAGCAACTGCCAGCAGTCCCAGGGGAGCCCATTGGTTTTTCCCCTGCACAGCCACTCTGGCAGAGCGGAAATGGAGCAAACATGCTGGAAAAGTAGGCTGGAAAAGGGCTGGAGAAGGGCTGGAAAAGGGCTGGAAAAGGGCTGGAGGGGATCCAGGTGTGTGCACGGTGGCAGCACTGGACTTGGAGAACCCTGGTCCAGTGGAAGGTGTCCCTGTCCGTGGCAGGGGTGGGGAATGAGATGAGCTTTAAGGTCCCTTCCAACCCAAATCCCTCTGTGTTTGCCCCAGGGTTGGCACAGGACCTTCTGCATCCACCCTGGGACAAAAAAATAATGCATTTGGCCACAGGCCTCTGGCTCAGGCCTTCTTATTTATCCATCCCATCCTGCTGGCTCAACACTCCGCTGCAGCTATCAATCATCAGCCCCGTCAGACTCACCCCATACCCACATGGCAGTGAGAGAAACAAGTTTTCAGTTTTTTCCATTTTCCCCTTCTTCTTGGAGTTCTTTAAAAAGGAAAAGGGAAAAAAAGAAATCTTTAAGAGTTTCCCAGTCCTCCCTGCTTCTCCTTCATGCTTGCTTTCAACTGGAAAACAAGGATTACCTTGGCTGCTGGATTTCTCTTGTTCAATGACAGTTATTTGCAATCACTCCTGGCACTGCTTGGTGCTAACTGCTGGCCCAGCCGTGGTTTTGGGAAGAGAGCCTGAATTTAGGGCTTATTTTGAGCCACAACCCTCATTTTCAGAATGTGACTCCTCCTACCTGCACAATGAAAATCCATTCCTTGTCTTGGGGGCGGTTCATTGTAGGCAGAGGAGACCAGCAGGGTTTACACATGGAAAAGAATTACACTGAGACATTTCTTAAAACATTTTTTTTTAATTGATGTGCTCCCAGTCTCCTGTTTGCTGGTGGGTAATTAAGTCAATTAACAAGCATCTGTTTATTTATTTCCCTCATTGATGGATATAAGCAGTTTGGGTAGCAGTTTGTAACAAGGGCCTGCTGCAGCTTGCCTGCCAATCCATGAATATTCAGACAATCACTGCACTGCATCTACAGGACCTGCTCCTCCACCTCCAGAAACCTGGGAATGAGCTCCAGGGTGGCCAGGGATGGGACAGACTGTCAGCCAGGGGCTGGGATCCTGCCCAGGGCTAGACAGGGCTTGGAGCAACCTGATCTGGTGGAAGGTGTCCCTGCCCGTGGCAGGGGGTGGAACCAGATGGGCTTAAAGGTCTCAAACCAGTCTGTAATTCCATGATTCTAAATTTCTCCCTAATCTGAATTTTGGCAAAGTCCCTCAGATGCTCTCAAAGTCCTCTTGGGGCTGTTTTTGCATCCTTCCTGCAGACCAAGGCTTCAGCATCCTTCAGGAAGCATTTGAGGGTAGCTGGTGGAGGCTGGAAAACAGCAGCTTCCTACTCTCAGCCCCCAGGGAGATGGTCAGATGTAATACCCCACCCCAAGCATGGCACTCCTCTCCTCCCCACATCCATGTGCTTCCTGGAGGGCTGGGGGACGGAGTGCCACCACGAAAGCTGCATCTCCCTGGGAATTTGTCTTGTCTATCTTGGAATCATCCAGGCAGATCTCTGGATGGGCCCGCTTGCCCTCCTGGGGGTCTCCTCAGGACCTTTTTGGGGTCACCAGAACACCCATCAGGGACACCACTGTCCCCATCTCCTTTGTGAACCACGCTCCACATGCCCAGAGCCAAAGACTACAAGGCCAGCCAGCAACATTCCCACGTGGACCACACAACTGCCAGCACTGTCTTCCAAGGGTTATTTAATGATGGGGAGCACAATTAAGGAGGCCTGGGAGACAGAGAAGAAGGGATTAGCAGGCTCTGGGCAGAGTATTCATCACAGCGAGCAGCTTTGCAGGGGCACATCTGCTGCTGACTCTTCTCTTGCAGACGCACCAGTTTTATTGCCATGTCAGCACCACGGACGTTTTCTCCCTCCTGCAGCCGAAGCCCTGCAGCGCTGAACACGCTGGTTTTCCGTGAGCTGGGGGGGGAAAGGGATGCTCCCAGACCAGGGAGCTGCCATCAGCACCTCAGAGGAGGCTGCACCAAAAGCGGTTCTGGGGCTCCCCACGCCCTGCCTGCATGCCTGGGAGAAGGGAGGGCAAGGTTCCTAAGCAGCCTTTCAAAATTCCTCGGGTTTGGTAAATTAATTAATTTAAATGAGAAATTAGAGCTTGATTTGGTGCTAGCTCGTTGCAGCTCTGCTGGATGGCTGTGCCTTCCCCTCTCCCACTCTTCAAATGAGAGTTTTTGGTGTTTTACGTGAAAATCATCAGGACTGGGAGTGAAGTCAGGCATGGAAGAAAGCAGGGATAACAGTGGGTGAGGGAGGGCTCAGGTGGGAGGGCCATCTCCAGGGTGCAGGGAGGTGGTTAGCCTTGGTTCTCCATGGCCCTGGAGATTTGGCCAAATCCTGCTGTTGGACATCTCCAGGGTAGCTGGAGCTGGCCGGCCTCATTTCAGAGCTCACAGAAATTTGCCATCCAGTTTTGAGACAACTTAAAATTGAGTCCAACAAGAGTCCCAGGAAAACCCTCCAATTAACAGCAGAGCAGGAGGCATCACAATAACAATAATAACAGTAATGGTAATTGGATGAAAGTTTGTGTAATGAACTGGCTGCAGCCCAAAGCTGCTTAATAGACTCAATTTCCATGTGACAACTGAGTGAAGGCACCGGAGAAATTCACATCCCATGGCTCTGCTGATAAATAAAAGATCCCTTCACGGCAGTGCAGAGCTGTGACCTCTCTTCTACCCATATTCATCCCAAAAAAGCCACACTCAGTCATTGGTGCCCCTGGATCCCTGGAAGGGTCCCAGGCCAGGTTGGACAGGTCTCAGAACAACCTGAGATAGTGGAAGGTGCTCCCTGCCCATGGCAGGGGTGGAATGGGATGGGCTTTGAGGTCCCTTCCCACCCAAACCAGTGTGAGATTCCAAAATTCCGCAATAATTGCATGCTCTGAGCCCTTCTTTAATTCTTTTTAGAGTCTCTGGGAGACAGCTGATGAAGACATCATTTTCCTGGGCAAATGAAATTATGTGCTTCCCCTGAGGAAATAATTTCTATTCTGCACCTTTTCCTTAATCCCACACAATTAGAGACACAGTTGATTTGTAGATTTCGGAGGCTGTCTTTTCTCCTGCTGCTGTCAGAAGTGAAGTGGATCAGGAACATCCTGCCCTGGCTGAGGTTCCAGTGCAACTGCCGAGCATCCTCCCTGTCCCCCATGGACAGGGTATGCAGGGACGGAGCAGTGGAGGATTTCAAACAGCACCTGGGGCTCCAAAGATGGCATGGAGGAGGCATGTCCTGACCACAGAAAGGGGAACTTGATCTGAATGCCAAAGAGAAGGAAAAAATGTGGGTTGTTTTGGAGGCCTTTGCAATCCAGCCTCAATAGGATCCCTCTCACAGTTATTAATAATTACCTCTGCCTGATATTCCCCTCTTCCAAGCCCTTTGCACATGGAGCCAGCACAGAGCAGCAGGGGATGGATCCAGCAAAGGATGAGACCTCTGGAAAACATGGAGAGAGGCAGGGAGAGGGGGTGAGATATCCCATCCCTGCATCCCTGCCAAACCCCACTCCCTGCAGGGGCAGAGCTGCATCCCGATATCCATTGGGAGAGAAACAAACCTAAATGAACGAACCAAAACAAACAAACAAACAAAAATCCTGTTCTCCCAGAAAAAATAAATAATTAAAAAAAAACCCAACTCTCCCCCCACAAAAATAACGTCAAAACTTGTTGCGGGGCTAATTTGGTCTTTTCTGGCCAACACACCAATTAATGTTGAGGGTTTATTTTCTGCTGTGAGATAGGACTAAAAGAAAGCAAAGCAGATTCAAACTTGAAAATGTACAAAGAAAACTTTATTAACAGAAGTAAAGGGAAAAACAATAATAATAAGACAATCAGAATAAAATTTCAGAAAACCTTTTTTTTTTTTTTCACTGACAGTGCAAAGATAAAGCTCATGACTTTCAGTCAGTTTACTACCTTTAAAATAGTCTCTTTCTCAATTCACTCGAGGAGAAGAGTCTCTCGTTATTCTATGGAGACTTTTCCACAAGAAGATAGGTTTTCTTGTGCCTTTGTCACAAACGAAAATAACCACCTGGAAATAAAATTATATTCGAAGTGTCAAAGCATTTCTCTTGCTTTGCAGCTTTTACACAGCTGCTTTCATGGACTGTATCAACTCTTGGGGTGTTATTTTTAAGAATGAGCTACTTTAGTATACAACAGTTTTTTCTTCATCTATCTCTGGAAACAAAAGTTGTTTCTACTATCTTTTTTTGTCTCTCTCATTTCTCTTTAAGTTTCTCATTAAACCACAGCAATATCTATTTGTTTCAACTACTAATATTTTCAACTCACAGGTGTACTAAAATTGCTACTTTCCCCCAATACATTTCTCTAAGTCACAGAGAAAATAAACTAAGTGTGATATATCAAATATACATCTTTACCATAGCTTTTCAAAAGAATTTAAATCTAAGCTCAAAGCATTCTCTTCAATCCCTTCATTTAAAATCAAACTTCTTCCTTGCTGACCTCAAGAGTTAAGTTTTATCATTGATTGAAACAGTTTTTATAGAGTTTTACAATGTTGAAAGGTTACTCTGATCCAAGCTCTGCATTGAGAACGCAGCTCACTGTGTTTCTCTGCTGCCTCGTGGTTTTCTGTGAGCATCACGCGAGCTGGCCTGGCTCTGCTGAGGTGCTGAGGCTGAAGAAAGAAAGCTGCAGCCGATGTTTTTGTCCTTTTCCCTGCAGTAAAGTCGGTTCACAGTAGCTGAGCAGACAGAGCTCGTTGTGAGCCACGCTGAGGTGGCTGTGGCTGCCCGGCCCCGTCCTGGCTGCTGCCATCCCCGGCCCCGTGGCCGCTCTCCGGCTCGGGGCTGCTCCTGCCCTCGGAGCCCCTCCTGGCCTCGGGGTCTGGGGGCTCCCCGGTGAGAGGCTTGGCAGCCTTCTCAGCACCCCTCTGGGACAGGAGAATCTCAGCCGGGCCAGGGAGGCCAGATCAGCCCAGGCCTGGCCACGCCGGGCTGAGCGGGTCGGCCCAGACCCCTCTCGGCCTGGGCCCACCACCTCCTCCCAAGGGCAGAAGTGAAGAGAGCCACCCTCGGCTGGTTTTGTCTTAAGAATGTGTCTTTACAGGAACATAACAACTTTTCTCATTGGCTGAATTGAAATAATGCCAACCTATGACAAAACTCTATCTCCCTCTAAATACAGTGCTCAAAAAAACAAAGAAACAAGAAAAAAAAAAGAAACATAAACAAACACACACCTCCCCAGAAACCCAGCTGTCCCAAAAAAAACCCCTAAAAATGTCAACATCTCCAAAAAAAATCCCCAAGAAAGATCCCCAAACAAACAAACCACCCTTAAAAAAAGTCAAAAAAATGAAACAAACCCCCACCCAAACCAAAACACAAACCCCTCCAAAAACCCTACAAACAAACAAACAAACACATGCAAAGTGAAACCAAATCCCATCCCAAAACCCCCTCAAAAAAAAAAAAACCAACCTCCTTCAGAAACAACCGATCTCCCCAAAACCCCAGAAAAACCTTCAACACCCCAACAAAACAACAGGCTTTGGTTTGAACATGGAAAACTCTCTGCAGGGAAGGGAGAATCTGCTATCCACATCCATCCTGAACTTCCCAACAAACTATCCTCAGCTCCTGCCATGGCTTTGGGTCAAACCCACATTCCTTTGGGGACAGTGGTGACCTTTGGGACTAACTGGAAATCATAAAATCATGGAATGGTTTTGGTTGGAAAGGATCTTAAGACATCATCCAGTCCTATCCCCTGCCATGGGGAGGGACACCTTCCATTATCCCAGGTGGTTCCAATCCCTTCCAAGCTGGCCTTGGACAATTCCAGAGATGGGGAGTCCCCAGCCTGAACTTGCTGCCTGTATTCTTGCTGCCCAGAAACTCTCTCACAGAAAGTAGGGACTTTCCCCTTGAATCCGCACTACCCTGGACAACCCTCTCTCAGAGAATTTCCCCAAATATGCTACTGCTGCAGAGGGTGCTGAGGCTAGGCTGGCAAACACACTGAGGACTGACAAGGGCTGAGCTTGGAGAGGAGGGAGCAGAACTGTCAGCTTTCAGGGTACAACAAAGAGAAATTCCTCTGATATTCACATGTTACCCAGGAAAAAACTAATTATGTTGAAAACACCCCAAATCAGAACAGAACTTCAGAACAACCCTTGCAGTGACTCTGGCAAAGATGGTGGGTGGGAATATCAGCCTCAAAACATTCTTCCCAATTAGGTACAGACCTGATGACAGGGGTATCTGGGGCACCTTTCTGGAGGTTTTGAGATCCTGTCTCCTCTTACCTCTGCACTTTGTAGGGAGTGAACCCCCAGCACTCCTTCCTTCTCCTCCAGCTGGAAGCAGGTGCTGATGCATCTCTCTGGATGCTCCAAGCTCCCTTCTTCATCCTCATGGATGAGTTCTTTGCCTGTCTGCAGCCTTCAGTGCTTTGGGGCTGGACCACGGGATCAGAGAATCCCAGAACCCCAGAATGGTTTGGATTGGAAGAGACCTTAAATCCCATCTTGTTCCAAGCCCTTTTCACTGTCCCAGGTGGTGTGTGTGACGCTGCCATGGCCCTTCCTCACACAAGTCCCTGCAAATGGCTGAGGGATGGACCAGCCAGCACTCAGGGAGAAAGGGAAAACCTCCCAGGAGTGCTGCCTGCTCCATGGTGCCTGGAACGGGGCAGCCACACAGTGAAGAGATTACAATAAACCCATAAATCAATCTGGGGAAAGCAGAGCATAAACACCCTCATGATCCCTGAATACACAGGGAAGTGGACTTATAAGCAGAGGCAGGAGTTTTAATAAATATCCATTCCTGGGGAAACTCCACCTCTGGCACCAGCAGAATGGAACCAGTGGGATGACTGGTGCCCCATGGACAGGGAGAAAGGATGGATGGAGCCTGTGAGACACCTGCCTGGCACTGGGGATGTGGCTTGGAGCACCCTGGGATAATGGAAAGTGTCCTTGCCCATGGCAGGGGGTGGGACTGGATGGTCTTTAAAGGACCTTCCAACCCAAACCATTCCATGTACAAACACACGTTTTTGGAGCTGTGCCCATTCCACTGTCCTCCCTCCACCCTGTGCTGGATTTAAGCCAGAGCAGCATCTGAAATGATTGCCCTGAACCTCCCTCCCAGCTGCAAGCTACGTTTTCTGGGCCACAAGCCCCTGACAACCCATTCCCTGAAGAATGCAAAGAAATCTTCAAATGTGATGTGGCAGCCTTTCCTTCCTTCTTTATGGGCAGCACTTCTTCAGGGATGAGCCCCATATTTATGCCCTCAGCTGGAGGATGCTTGAGCCGGCTCCAGGGCCAGGGGGACAGGCAGAATCTGACTCCATCCTCCATCCTCCTAAATCCCTGACTCTTCCAAATGCCCCATCCCTCCAAACCACCCTGCAGGGGAGCAGGCCCAGGGTGAGCTCCAGCCCCCAATGGCCACAGAGGCAGCTCTTTCCCTGCAGCTTTCTGCTGTTTAAGCACTGCTTCTGCTATTAAATTCAGAAAAGCAATAACATCCTCAGCAACAGATGCCACTCACGATAGCTCAGGGAGCAGATAAGGCTCCCAGAAATGTGTTATTCCTGTTCAAAGCCTTGGTCACAGTGACCTCCACAGACACTTTAAACTCAAGCTGGTTTAAATTTGGTTCTTTTTTTGTTTATTGTTGCATCCATTTTTTAAGGGAACTTTCAGCAATTCTAAGCCCTACTCATATCTGCTGTGCTCTGACTTCTTTCTTCATTTAATGAGGCAAAGGCTAGTTAATTAAAAAAAGATCTCCATCTCCCAGCTGACAGATTGCCCTTGGCCCAAGAAATTGTGCTGCCCACCCCTCTCTCTCTCTCTCCTCCCAGGAGGTGGAAATCAGCCCTTTGATGAGATGTGTTGGCACCTTGCAGGGATCCAGTAAATTAAAAAAAAAAATAAAATTTAAAACTAAAGAAACAGAGTCAGTTTGCTTCCCACTGAACCCCAAAGCCGGGGCATGTTGCTGCTTTAGGATGCAACACAGGGCCACAGCATTCCCACTCTGCATCCCTGGCCAGGCCCTGCAGGAGCCCTCCCACTGCTCTCGCTGAGGTGTCCATCACCAGCAGGAGAAGGAGGCAGCTCCAGGCCCCAGCCCTGCACCACAAACCTCTGCCTCAGGCTCCTGAATTGCGAGTAGGAATAAAACTGGTGTTTTTCCCAAGAGAGGCTCCTTCCTCCCCTCGGATGGCAAGGCCTGTTTGGCACCCCCATGTCTCCTCCCGGCCAAGACAAGTCCTGGTGAGCACAGCCAGGACCAGGCTGGCTCCTGGAAGGGGCACAGACCAGAACAGTCAAGCCAGGAGCTGGAGAGAGAGGGATTGGGTGGTTTCATGGAGCCTCACGGGGGAAAGCTCCCCTATCCCTGTCCCCACACCGTTTCCAGTGCAGAAGCTGCAGGCACATGTGGCTGCATCCCAAACCCCTCCGTGTAATTACAGAGCCGTGGTTTCTTCTGGGCTTCCACTTATTTAATCATCTTTTCTCATCTGCCTCTAATACCCTGAGCTCTGTCAGAGGGCAGAAACGCAGCCCTTACATCCAGAAGGACAAGAGTTCCCTGCAACAGCTGCTATATTTAACAGAAAAAATACACTGGGTTGCCATGGCAATCCTGGCTTCTAAAAATAGCCCTGCCATATCCAGCCCAGCCGAGAGCACAGGCAGTGCTGACGGAAGATGCTTTCCTCGAGCGCTGGGGAATGAAGTAAACTTTTATTCCTCGCTGAAATCGCCATGGAGCAAATTGTGGGGAAAAAAAAAAACAAACACACAAGCCTCTGCTAATTAAAGCCTTGTGCAAAGGATCCCCGCTTCCCTCCGATCAAGGATGGATCCCTGGACCTGGGATCAAAAGGGTGCTTTGGGAATGGGGGCAGGGCTGGAGCCAGCTGGATGGAGATGGAGTGATGGTGCTGGATGTGGCTGGTTCCCTGCTGGCACTGACACACCGAGGCTCAGAGTGGCCGAGTGCCCACAGCTCTGGCATCAGGGCCAGTAGTAGGGTAGGCTGGCTTTGGACACCCTCAGGGGCCACCCAGCCTTGCCCTGAGTGCTTTAAACAACCTGCAGAGAGTCGTGATGGGATCTTTCCACATGGCCTTTTCCCCCATTCCACCAACAAAACCAGTTCTCTGGGCATTGCATCAGGAGCCTTCTCCTTCCTCGACGGAGCACAGACCCTGTCACCAAAGCACACCCCGAGCTCCCTACAGCAAGAGCCAGCAGAGCATCCTCCGAAATCTGATTAGCAAGGCTGAGTAGTCACAGCCTGCTTAGGAACAGCAGTTGCTTCCCGTTGCACTCCAAGCATCCAGTCATCTCCCTAATTCTCCTTGACATTTCTCGCTCCGAGTAGAGAGTGTGCCTCCAACAGCTCACAGTCCCCCAGCCCTGCTCCCACGGGTGGGAGGATGGCAGTGCCCTCCCCGAGCTCTCCTCTGGCTTCCAGGAACCCTTAAGCACAGAGGTGGAGGGCTGAGTGCCTGACGGAGGAGGCATGGCGCTGCTTGACTCCTGCCCTGCTCCCGGGAGGAAGGGCTCTTCAAGAGGAAAACACTTCACGTTGTTGTAGCAGTAAGGGTGTGTGAGTGTGTGAGTGTTCTTTTTTTTTTTTTTTACCTCCCACTTAAGAAAAAACAGATTGCCAGACCTGATGAAAGCCTAGGGCAATCTAGTGCAATATTTCCTCTGTTTCATGGTTGGTACCAGCAGCCTTGGAGCAGGATCTAGAGGAGGCCATGAGGATGCTCAGAGAAGCTGGGGACGTTCACCTGGAGAAGAGAAGGCTCCAAGGGAGACCTCAGAGCCCCTTCCAGGGCCTAAAGGGGAACCAGGAGAGCTGGAGAGGGACTGGGGTTAAGGTATGAGGGACAGGACACAGGGAATGGCTTCCACTGGATGGGATATTGGGAAGGAATTGTTCCCTGTGAGGGTGAGGAGGCCTTGGCACAGGGTGCCCAGAGAAGCTGTGACCAAACACCAGCAGCAGTCGAGGCTCTCTCGACTCATCTCCCACCCGTGGTGGCCTCAAGGCCTCCCTTTCAGCTGTTGTGCCTCTGGGTTTGCCAAGGACATTGGCAGGGCACAGGAGGGGCCCCAAGACAGAAATGCTGGGGCAGGCCACTCTGCTGGGGAGCGCCCAGAGGTGCTGCTGTGCCATAAACACCACTCTGCCCGTGTGCCCTCACACGGCAGGGCTGGGCTTGCAGGAGCATCCAGCTCTCTGAGGGGCTGGCAGGAGTGGGCTGGAGCAGAGAAGAGCCCGAGAGCATCAGCAGAAGCTCAGCAGTGGGGGAAGGGGCCTCGCTCAGGGACTTCAGGTTCTGTTTGCTTCATCCCACTTCATCCTGACCCAGTTCCTGGCCAATCCCCACTGGCCATGAGCTCACTGCAGAGAGGACACAAACACTGGGTGTTCCTCTGGCTCCCTCCACCACTTGTAATGTCCTGCTACAGTTCCTGCTCAGCCCCTTCCCCCAGCCCCTGGAAGCAGAGCACACTTGTCCTCCTCTATTTTATATCATGCCTGGCCCAGTTTTACACCTGCCCTGAATCCCTTTCCCCCCTGCAGTGCCCAGAATGGTGTTTCTGCAGCTGATGGCTGTGTCAGCATCATAGCAGCACCTCCTTGTCACTGACAAGGGCAGTAAATTCATGCCCAAATAAATCCCTACCTTTGCAGCAAGGTGTGAAAGGAAAGGCTTTAACGGTGGATAAACTCCCACACCAGCCAAATGGAAAAGGGAGTGGATGAGATTCACACTAAGTGCCACAGTGTAATGGCAGGGGGTGCAGCTCCTCTGGCTCAGCACTGAGAGGATGGAGGGAGTGTGCTGCTGGGGCTGCTGCTTTGCAGCAGGGCATGGAGCTCAGTTGCTGCTAATGGTGTTTGTGTTTGGAGCCTAAACTCAGCTCATGGGAAGATGATTTAGAAGGAAATTTAGTATAAGGGTAGAGAGGCCCTGGCATAGGTTGCCCTGAGAAGCTGTGGTTGCCCCTGGATCCCTGGAAGTGTTCAGGGCCAGGTTGGACAGGGCTTGGAGCAACCTGGGATAGTGGAAGGTGTCCCTGCCCATGGCAGGGGGTGGAACTGGGTGAGTTTAAGGTCCCTTCCACCACAAACCATTCTGGAATTCTATGAAATAGATTTCACCAGAGCATCCTTCCCTCCCCAGGAGAATTTCCACCACTCAGAGAGGCCAGACCAGGTGCAGATATAACAGCATCCTGCATGTCCAGGCCCAGTCACACCATGCTCATGGTCAGCTGGGTGCTTTCCCAAGGAAACCCAGCTCCTGACGGCTCTATCCCAGCCCCAACCCACTGCTGTCAGCCACAGGAATGCAACAACAGCCCTGCACAAGCCCACACAGACTGGGGGAGCAGGTGGCCCACACGTGAAAGTGAAATGTGAGAGAAGTCATAGAAAGTGCTCACAGCTTACAGGGGACGAGGCAGAACAAACACAATAAGATGTTTAATTTTATGTGGATCTCGTCAGATTTACCCCAAAGGTTTGCTGGGACTCTGGGAGAAACTTTGTAGGTGGAACATTCCCAGCCCCAAAAAGAATGAGGTACATCCCAGCAGAGCCAGAGCAGCAGCACATCCAGGCAATGACTTCAAATAGGAGGTGAGATCCCAGAATCCTGCATTCCTGGATGTCCCCCCCACCACAGAGCCTCACCTCCCTCCTGGTTTCATGCCACCAAGCTGGCAGACATCCCTGATCCTACATGCTCACTTCTGGCAGAATAAAAATGAGAGAAGTCACAGCAGAGTATGTGTTTCACTGGGAATCCATGGAGAACCCGCATTACAAGCCAAGGGACATCTTGGATACATTCAATCTGCTGGAAATTACAATTTTTGGCTCCACTGCTGTCCCACACTATAGAATCCCACACTGGCTTGGGTTGGAAGGGCCTTAAAACTCATCCAGTCCCACCCCTGCCATGGGCAGGGACACCTTCCACTGTCCCAGGCTGCTCCAAGCCCCAGTGTCCAATATGGCCTGGAATACTTCCAGGGATCCAGGGACAGCCATAGCTGCTCTGGGCACCCTGTGCCAGGGCCTCACAGTGGCTTGTCCAGCCTTTCCTCCAACAAAGCCTGATAGAATCACACTGAATTTTGCTTCAGGTTTCCTTTCCTTGCTCCAAGTCCAGCTGTGTCTCTCTCCAGGAGCCAGGAATAAGGTAGCACAGCTATTCCAAAGTAAATTGCTCTACAATTGCTTTTCCATAGCAAGAAGATTTTTTTCTTAGGGCAAACCACTTTTATCCTTGAAGGAAGCATCAGCAGGAGGAATAGTCACAGAAAACTTGGCCGTGCTCCTATCCTGGAGTTACTATCAGGTAAAAAAAGGCCAGTGAGTTTCCCCTCTACAGTTTTTGTGGCCAAGTTCTTTAACTTTCCTAAAGCTCAGCTGAGGATATGATGGCTGGGGTTCCCTATAAATGCTCTCAGCCTGGGCTGGGGAGAACAAACCGAAAGGGCAGAGAAACCATGGAGCTGCTCCAGCCAGGGAGAAACGTCTGTAATTAATGTAGTGGGAAAATTACACGTTTATATGGCCCCCCAAACACGAGAGCAGACATCCATTTCCTGCAGGGCTGTGGACGCCTGCCAGCCCACAAATAAATCACAAAACCACAAAGCCAACAAGGAGGAAAAGAAAGGCAAATTATCACAAAGGATGCAGCAGCCTTTTGTACCAGAAAAATCACCAGCATCTCCAGCAGACATCTATTGTTTATCAATAATATTCCCCAATGCTTCCCACCATTTGGGACTGAGATGAGGAGGGATATTCAAGCAGAAGAACAGAGGTCTCCTTGGATTTTGCAAACTCCAAAGGCACAGCCAAGGGGTGGCCTAGGAGAAGGATTAACCTGCCCCAGAGGCATTTGTGGGACCAAACCCAAAGAAACCCACTGCAAACCTGATATTAAATAGTCTTTGGCATGGGTGAAAAGATGGAATAAACCCAAACTTGTCAGCTTTCCTCCAGGAAGAGGGTGTCTGGAGGGCAGAGATGGGGAACTCAATGGTCTGGCAGCACCCCCAGAGGGACCATGTCCAGTGATGCTAGAGATTAAAAGAGAACAAACAGTTTCAGTGAAGACCTGCAGTCCTACCCCCATGCATTTTCCCTCCCTCTCCTGTCCCCGTGGAGGTTTAGTTGCCTGGGCCCCCACTTCACAGCACCCTGGAGTCACTCAGAGCCTCTCCATTGCCTTCCAGCTGCCTTTGGCTCCAGCAACGGGATCATGACAGCAGCTTTACAGCTTCCCCCATGGCCCCTGCAGCTGGGCTGTGTCAGCACAGGGGACTGCAGGAGTTGGTCCATTAGTGGGGTCCTGAAGGGCAGCTCCTGCTTTCTGCACCACCCAGGGTTTTAAATCAACCATGGTGGGTGCCATGCTGTGGCTACAGCAATCCTGACAAACGCATCAGCACTCCCAGGTGGGTTTTTTCTTTTCCACTTGGAGCTGAAGCACTTTGGGGGGCACTCAAAACCATCCTGTGCTGCTCACAGAGAAGCTTCTCCACCACATCTTTCCCTGCCACAGGAACATCGGATTTCATGGATTTCAAGTGACCCTAAAGGCCATCCAGTTCCAACTTGCTCCCAGCCGCTTCCCACTTGGATGAGGTGGGTTTAAGTCCCTGAATCCCCTGATTTCACTGCCTGGCCACCAAACCTACACCACAACCAGAGGTCCCACGACCATGGACAGCTGTGGTGAAATTCCTCCCCTATTCCAGGCTTGCCCATCCCAAATCCTCAGCCCTCCTGCTCTTACCCTGCAGTGGGAAAGCACAGCTGGCACTTAGCAAAGTCAGGGAATAGAGCAAAATGCTTCTCTGCACCTTAGGCACTTCAGCTTTTCCTTTCCTTCCTTGGCCTGCTTTAAAAAAAAAAATTAAAAAGAGAGAGAGAAAGAGAGAGAAATTGTATTTATTCACACACACAAGAGTGAAACATTTGTTTAGAAGAAAATCTCACTGATTCTTGGCTGTTATTCCAGAGGCAGGAAGAATAGCAGCCCTCAATGGCTGCCTGTTCCTCAGTGATTTGTGCTTTTGTGCTTTGAGCGACGTCCCCAATTCTGATAAAGGTATTAGTGCATTTCTTGGGCTGAATTATAAATTATGAGATGCAAAGCCCTCTATTTATGCACTTCAGTGCTGAGAACCTACATGCAAAACAAGACACTCAAGCTCCCCAAGTCCCCACAGCACCTCTCTCCACTCTGTGCAGACAAAGCACCCAAATTATTTGGCTGTGTTTATGAGGGACACATTTCAGGGATTAGTGCAGGAATAGACACCCCCTGGATGTTTCCACAGCACTTTGCTCGGAGCAGTGGCTCCTGCAGCAATTTTCTCTGAGCTGGGCCCAGGGCAAGCTCCCTCTTGAGCTCAGCATGACCAAATGGCACACAGGATAAGGACATTCAGGATAAACACATCTGGAAGTGGCTCTCCAGCTGCAGAGAAATGCTTATTAACACACTTTTTTTCTGGGAAAAAATGGAGCAAAACTAAAATGTGACAGGCACAAATTCAAGTTTTCATTTGGGGAAGGAGGGGAGGGCAAAGCTGTCCCCCAACATGAAACACTGCAAACAGCAGGTTAACCCTGTTTTGAGTTTCCACTTCCTTTTAACCAAAAGAATCATAGAATTATTAAGGCTGGGAAAGACCATCAGGATCATCAAGTTTAACCATGAATTCAAGAGCATTAAACCATTTCCCTGAGCACCACATCCACACGCCTTTTGAATGTTTTCAGGGATGGTGCCTCTGGGCAGACTGGTCCAATGCCTGGCCAACCTTCCAGCAGGGAGATTTCACCCAGATTTCACTCTAAACCTCACCAGGCACAACTTGGGGCCATTCCCTCTTGTCCCATCCCTTGAGCTCCAGAGCCTTGCCCAGCTCTGTTCTCTTCTCAGGGGGAACAAAAGAAAAGGGAGTTGCACTACCCCAGGGAAGAGCTTTTCCCCTTCATTTTTACAAACAGGAAGAAAAAAAATACCTGGAAAAAGAGAAAAAATTGGTTTAGTCTAATCCTAAACTGAAAGTTTATATTCCTTAGTTAGATTTCAAGAAACAAAGTTTGCTTGACCCAAAGTGTTTAATTTGACCTAAAAGCTTTTGCTTTGCTTTAAGGAAAAGTAGGAATCAGAGGACTACAGCTCCTTAAAAAAAATTCAAAAAATAAAAAATAAAGCACTCTGCCCATCAGGGTTTGAGGCACGTGACAAAAATAAGCAGTGATAAAAGAGCAGCAGTCCATGTTCACAGAAAATGCCTCAGCTTGCCTATGTGCCCACAAGGATGCATCAGTTTATGTTGTCAGAACAGCCCTATTTAAAGCTAACAATAATTAAATATTCCCTCAGCCAAATGGAAAGAGGGGGTGATGCCTGGGCTGGAAATGGAGCCAAATGTCCCAGCCGGGGCTGCGGGAGTGTCCTGATGAGGGAGGATCACAGGCCACAGCCCACGTCCTGCACCTGCCCTCCCCCACGGAGGGGCTGCTGTGGTCCTGGGAGCTCACAAGGAGCCCCACATTGTGCAGCCCTGATCCAGAGGGGAGAGCCAGCACTGCTTTTCAGGAGAAGCCTCTGCATTCGTGGCTCTGCCTCATCTCCCACGCTGCATTTTGCTTCCAAGCCCCTGCAGCACCCCGGCCATCAGCTCCCCGCTTCCCCACAGCTCCTTGTCCAGTGACACTGGTTACTCAGAAATCGCTGTGTGGGTGCACACCTCTGCCTGTATCTCCAGCTGGCAGGAGGAACTTGTTCTGCTTGGGTTTAGCAAGACTTCAGAAGGGCCTGGAGCCTGTCCCCCATCCATTTCATACAATCACAGAACCATTAAATTCAGGCAAGACCTCCACCAAGCCCAAAACGGTGTCTTTCCTTGTCTGCTTCTGAGAACTGCATTTTCTCTTCACTTGAGACTTCTCTAACAAACCAAAAACCCACATTCACCCTCATTAACATTTTGCTGGTGTCTTTTTCCAGGCCTCCAGAGCCGATGGCTCCACGTGGGAGCTCCAGAAGGCACCAGGAGCAGGCTCTGGGCAATGGAATTTCTGTCTGACACAGGGCAGCTCCACCAGGCTCTGGGCAATGGAAGTTTTGTCTGATACATGGCTTTTTGGGGGCAGCTGCCTGAGCCTGCCATGTCTGAGACAATTACCCTAAATTCTTGCTGCTCCTCTCCATTTTCCCAGCCATGACCCGATCCCGGGGGGAATTCCACATTCCCTGCAGCTCCTTCCAAGTGCCCAGCGATGTCTGAAAAGAAAAGCAGCTTTTTTTGTGCTGCTCCCCTCTGGGTCTGAAGGATACTCCTGAACTTTAGCCTGGCTCCTGCTACTGGACCCTCTCCGAGGCCTTTGATCCAAGGAAGCCTCTCAGCACATTCCCCTTGCTCTGCTGGAGAATTCAGCACTGCAGCATCTTGCAATGCAGATTATTTTTAGGGATGATCCAATTGAGGCAGATAAAAATAAGAAAGGAGCTGGAGAATCTGTGCTGGAGTTGACTGTGAAGTGCTGTGGCTTTCCAGAGCCTCATGGCCAGGGTGGGATTCCTGATCCAAGAGCACATCCCAGAACAGGTCAAGGGCTCATCCACAGGGCTCAATGGCCCAGTTGTGCTGCCACCAGCACCCAACAGGGCACAAAACAGGGATCACCACAGAACAACACAGATACCTGCGTGCCAAAATACCCAAATCACATCCAAGTTTTGTTTCAAAGTTGAGGAAATATCATCACCCACAGCTGCCAAGGACATCCTAAGCAGCAGTGGCCAGTCAGGCTGGTGATACACTGCTGAATTGCACTGAAAGTCCTTAATAAATGATTATCAGCTCTTTAATAAACTCATCTGGGCTGTGCAACCACAGCCCTCACCATGTGCCTCACAACTGAAGAGACTCCAGAAAATGTTTGGGGTGAAATTCCAGAGCACGGTAAAGAACAAAAACTGATAACTGATTTTTTTTTTTTTTCAGTGATGTGTAGAAGCAGGATTTGCTCTCAACTGGTCAGTATTGTTTGGGGAAAGAAAGTAAAAAAAACAAAAAACACACCCCTGAGAGATGACATGTACATGTATAAACCAGTAATTAGAGGTATTTATTTTTTAAAGGGAATTTTTCCCTTTACTTCTTGGTCAGGTTGATTATTGCCAACAGTATTTTAGCATCTGCTGTGCCTGCTGACCTACCACATTTAGCCTACATACACTAATTAAACTTTAATTAAGCTTGCTAGATATTCATCTAACATCTAAAGTAAGGCAAAGGCTTTGCAAAGCAAAGGTCTTCGTGTGGCCAGGCAGTTTGAGTTTACATAATTTTATTTATACATTCATAGCAAAGGGGAGGAGTTGGTCACTTCTGACCTACTCACCTGACCTTCCAACACCTGCTCTGCATTTTTGTTCTGAGCCAGCTTCACGAGGACTGGCACTTCTTGGGGTCCCAGACACCTCAAGGGACTGATGAGTGCTTGGGGATGCTCCCGTGAGTCCAGGCTCTCACATACCTCAGGTTTCTCCTCCCAGCTCCCAATCAGGTCTCGTAATTCTGTGTCAAAAAAAAAAAAAAAAGCGAAAGGACTTTCCTGCCAGCTCATCCTGGCAGTGCAGGGTGCAGTCTCTGCTCAGCTGTTTTCCAGTCAGCCTCGCCCAAACAGCTCCAGCCAAGTTTCCTGACAAGCCAGTTTTCCTCTCCTCTCTGCCTTCAAAATAAATTCCCTCACATCCCAGGAATAGTGCTGCCACCACAGGCGTGGGAAGGGAGGGAGAGGCAGCATCAGGAGTTTCTTGTGGCACCTGGAGCACAGGTGTCACATCCTCCCTTACCAAACCAGCGGGGATTAAAACAGATCCTGGTGCTCTCCTCAGCTCAAAAGATCCACAGAATCCCTAAGGTTGGAAAAGACCTCAAAGGTCTTCGAGTTCAGCTGTTAACCCAGCACTGCTTTTCCCTAATTTCAGCAGGATCAGCTGGGAAAGCAAAAGCCAACTGCACAACTTGCACACTTCAAGGATCAGCAGCCAGATTTTGCGGGCATCCAGAAATGTCCTCTTGCGTGGTTCTCTCCATTCTCACCTTCAGCAAAATGGCTCTGCCTTTGATCCTGGGAAAACCACTCATTTTAGAGCTATTCCTCTAAAACTGCTTGAGCAAGACACCTTCTTTTCTTTCTTTCTTTTTTCCTTTTTTTTTAAAGCAAGCAGGAACTTTAAAAAGAAGGTTTGTGGAAAAGGATATTTTGGCAACAAACCTCTGAGTTTAGTGCTTGGCAGGCAGCAAGCATTTAAGCTTTGAAAAATAAAAATTTGTTCAGAGCTTTTGGGTTTTGCTATGTTTTTGGCCTTTCTAAATGAAAGTGCAGGTTGGTGCTGTGAGTGGGGAGGTTCTCTCTCTCTCTCTCTCTCTCTCTCTCTCTCTCTCACACACACACACACACACACACACACACACACACACATATACACAAAAAAACCCCTCAACACTCGTGGATTTTCAGTGATCTCTACGTAAAAAGATCTGAGTCCAAGTCCAAATTCCCAGTAGGATCACACATGGATTCATGGAGTGATTTTCCCTGAATGACAGCTCCCAGGTAGCATTGAAGGGTCCTGGAATCATGGAATGGTTTGGGTTGGAAAAGACCTTGAAACTCTTCCCATACCCCCCCCTGCCATGGGCAGGGACACCTTCCACTGGACCAGGCTGCTCCAGACCCTGTCCAACAAGGCCTGGAACACTTCCAGGGATCCAGGGGCAGCCTACTTGAGTGTGAAAGGGAATTCATCATTCCAAACAATGACCACCTATTTGTGGTGCTTTGCTTTTGGTCTATCCAAGGAAAAATGCTCCTGGTGAGTGTTCTGTGCATAAACAGGGGCATAAACAGATGCACATCCTGCATCTCTCTCAGCAGCCCTGCAAAACCTGCAGCGAGCCTCCTTTCATGGGATCCTGGAATGGCTTCACTTCCAAACTCATTTGCTCCTCCAAGACAGGAAGAAAAACCCAAAAAGCACAGAGAGGTAACAAGAGAAATGGAGCATTTGGCAAATGTGTATTGAACTTCACACAACAAACCCATTAGTTCAGGCGGCCCCGTCTCTATGGCAACCAAACAGCACAAAAACAAGGCACTAATACCTAAATTTATTAGTGGGCAAGTGCTTAGCTTTTATCATTCCACGGGTGTATTCCTTGCTGGGGTTCCCAGGGAAGACAGTTCTGGTTCAAATGCCAACAACATAAACATTGGGAACACCATTTATAGATAGCCAAGCCGAAGACTCTTTCGTAGTTTCAATCACAGTTTGAAAAACAAACATCAAAGGAAAACTGAAGAGAAAAGAGGCTGTGTGTAAGGGAGTTACTCAATTTCCACTTTGCTCTGTGAAATTGTTAAAGGTTTGCAAGTCACAGTTAAGGGACGAGAAATATTATCCATCCTATCCCAACAGCTCCATGAAGATCTTAATCAGGAGGAGGAATGGGAGATATAAACTGGTTCTCCCAAAATAATTTCCACGTGCCTTGCCTTTATTTTAAATGGATCTTACAAGCCCTAGGAAAATGTGAAACCCAGTCTCCACTGTGCCACAGGGTCGTATCACAGGCTCTGGGGGAGGAGTGGAGCTATTTGGATTTGTTCACTCCAGGAATACTCAAGGCCTTGGGGATAAAGATGCTGGAAAGTTGAATTTAAATGCTTCCCACTTAAAGTATCTTGCCCTTCTGAGGGCCCTGGGTGAATTCCAGTGGCCCCAAGAGCACAGACCATGCTGGGACAGTCTGGGGAAGATAACAAGGTGTCGTCAGATCTCTCTCTGCAAGTCAGAGTGAGGCAGGAGAACAAAGGATGTGCCTCAGCCCAAGGCACACTTGCTGTGGGCTAACAAAGCTCTCCACATTTCTCTAAGTGCTCACTGAACTTCCCTTTTCATCTTTGCTCCAGGGTTCAGAAGAATCTTCACTAGGAAAAAGGATCTGGCGTCCTTGGGGTGGATAGTCTTAAAGAACCTAATCCTGCTTATTGTCAGAGAGAGGAAATCTCTGCCCAGAGAAGCTGTGGCTGCCTCTGGATCCCTGAAAGTGTTCCAAGGCCAGGTTGGACAGGGCTTGGAGCATTCTGGGATAGTGGAAGGTGTCCCTGCCCATTGCAGGTGTGGCACAGGCTGTGCTCTGAGGTCCTTTCCAACCCAAAGCCATTCCCTCTTTTTTCATGCACAGCTGTTTCCAGGTGAGAGGCACCTTGTCCTGGGGCTAATTCAGACCTAATCACTAAACACCTGTGTCTCCACACAATAACAGCAATCGACAATCGAGGCTGCACACTCATTAAATCCTTTAGTGGGAAAAGCAACCCTGCACTGGGAGACGATGCCTTAAAAAATGTCAAACCTATCTTCTCCTCCAGCATCCCCCAGGTGGAGTATGAAGAGCACCTCTGCTGCCACCAAGCAGAGATTTAGCCCATCACAGTGCAGAAGGTCTGATGGCAAACTGCTTGTCACCTGATTTCAGCCATGTGACCAGTAAATGTTTAATACAGGGGTTGTGATGCGCTTACCACACTGCCATCAGCAGCAGCACCAGCACTAAGATCCATCCCCTGTCCTCAGGCAGCACCTCCTCCTGAAAGCACACTGCCAGGATTTCAGCTGCCCAGGGCCCTGCTTCCCAAGTCCTTCAGGCAGGTTGCAAGAAAGCAAATTAACAGTTGGAAACCCTGACAATTTGCTTCTAAAACAAGGTTGCTGAGGATCCCACAAGTCCCTGACTGCCTGGCTTGCTAGCAGCTCAAAGGCATTTCAAGAACATTAGTACTGGTGCCAAAAAAAAAAACTGGACTCGTCCCTGCGGTGAAACAGCGGGAAGAGAAGCATGGGGTGTGATGGCAGTGTCTGAACAGGCAGAGGAGTGGGGGGTCAGAGATGGTTGGAGATGTTTTGTCAGATGCCTCCACCACTGCGAAGAGTAAAGAAAAGAGTTTTAAAGTCTCCTTTCAGCCAGAATTAACTCTGTCACCATGAGGACCTGATGGTTCATAGGTGGACTCGAGGATCTTAGAGGTCTTTTCCCACCTTAATGATTCCACATTTTCCTCTGGCAATAGATCTCAACACACAGCAGCAAAGCCAACTGGAAATAAACCTTCAGCATGCCCAGTCCCCTACAAAAGACACGACAAAAATGCTTGCTGACATCATGCTCAGCTCACTGGAAATATTTTTGCCATCTCCAGTCTTGCCTTACAGTCTATTCAAAATGAGGTTTTACCAGTGAAATCATTGCTATGGAACAAAATTCAGTAATCAGAACAACATTTAGCAATCAGAACACATTCAGCAGTTAAGAACCATACCTGCAAGCTTCAGTACAAACTCAGCTCCAGATGGACCTGGAATAAGATCTCTCACAACCCTTTTTCACAGCATTCACCATTTTATTTTTGCATTTGATGTCTAAATTAAGCATTTAGAGGTCTCCAAGCTGAGTCTTGGGCTTTTTCCCCAAAGTCCTCCTGGCTAACATATCCTTGGGTTGAGGTAGATGCTCTGCTCCTGGTCCATGTGAGCACAGACCAGCTCTGACTGTTCTTGTCAAACACAGCAGCATTTTTGGGCACAAGGGCAAATCAATATGAGCTGAAGGAGGGCAAGGATTAGATGGGACAATGGGAAGGAATTCTTCCCTTTGAACATGGGGAGGCCCTGACACAGGTTGCCCAGAGAAGCTGTGGCTGCCCCTGGAAACTTGGAAGGGTCCAAGGCCAGGTTGGACATTGGGGCTTGGAGAAGTCTGGAATAGTGGAAGGTGTTTCATGGCAGGGTTTTGGGACAAGAGGAACTTTAAGGTCCCTCCCAGCCAAACCATTCTGTGATCTGACTCCCAGAATTCACACCTCCAGACCTCTGTCCTGACGGGCAAAGCCACCCTGTGACAGATGCAGATGCTGGGAAGCAGCCTCTGGTCATCGCTGCCCTCACTGCACACACAGAGCTGCAGATTGTGCAAGAGCTCCGAGAAGCCCCCCAGGCCCTGCTGAATGCATTAGCTGTGCTAGGAACAAATGCATGGAGCACGGTCGGTTTTACCTGTGTGCTGAGGGCAGGGGAGCAAGGCAGGGAGGCACAGCACAGTGACACCGCTGTCCCCAGTGTGACAGATCGGCCCGGGCGCAGCCACACGCTACCCAGAGCTGCCCACATCCAGGCCTGGGGCCTGTGGCTGCTGGAGCGTGTTTTTCTCAGCCCTGCTTCCCTGCATGCATGTTCCCAGCAGGAGGGGATGTAAACTGGCCCGACCAGGCCTGCCCAGCCCTCCATCCTCCGCCACGTGCCAAAACTCTTCTGCTCACACTCATGCAAGGTCACATTTCTTGGCAGGGAGTTCGGCTCTTTCTCCCCTCTCCCTTCCCCCATGCTCCTGGTGAAATATGAAAACAGCCTGCCACCTGCCATTCGCCTGGCCTGCTTCTCTCTGTCTGCCAAAAATTAGCAACATGCCCCAAAGTATAATTGGAAACACTGCACCGCACTGCAGGGGTCCCATTGCTGTTGCATAGAAGAGGCTTGACAAAAAGCCAATTTAATTTCTAGATTCCCCGGGCTGCATGTAGCTGCTAAGTGAAGAGGTAAAAAAAAAAAAAAAAAAGAGATTAAAAAAATCACTTTTATCAGGACAATTCCTATTAGTAGATTCAGGTCTTTTAACAAGCCATGCCATAGGAATCAGTGAGCTGTCACTGCCAGTAGATTTACAGCATCATTTCTTCTAATTGTAGTCGTGGGAGCTCAGGGGTTAGAAACTGCATTCTCAAACTCCAGAGCCAGGAGCTGGGGTGTGCAGGGCGGAGCTGGAGGTGTCAAAAGGGCTGACTTTAACCCCAGGAAGGAAACGGCCCCGCTCGCTCGCCCCCCTCCCCAGGAGAACTTGAACAAGTCCCAGAGGATCCTTCAGGAGGGATCTGGAGATGCCTCCCACACCTCAGCGCCCAGGGCAGCTCTGACAGCACCACAGGTGCTGCCCAGGCTACAGGCCAGCCCTGCAGAGCTAGCACTTATCTCCTTTCTGCAGGAAAAGGCAGGACAGGCAAGCAATGAAATATAGGGCACCTCATTCACACCACGCCTTGGCAGAGAGCTGGGCCAGCAGATTTGTGAAACTGAAAAGCAACGTTTCACCCCGAAAGAGCTGTTTACATTGCCAGGGTTGACTTGCCAGGCTCAGGAAAAAGCTGTGCCAAACTGGCTTATTATTATCTCCCTTCCCCAAAACGCTCAGGGCCTGCTCCTTTGCCACAGGATGTCTGTATCTGTGGAGCTGTGCTGAAATCCAGGTGCCTGGACATGCAGACACAGGGAACTCAGCCACTCTGCCAGCAACAAAGATGGATATTGGGAAGGAATTGTTCCCTGGGAGGGTGGGCAGGCCCTGGCACAGGGCAGAGAAGCTGTGGCTGCCCCTGGATCCCTGGAAGTGTCCAAGGCCAGGCTTGGAGCACCCTGGAATAGTGGAAGGTGTCCCTGCCCATGGCAGGGGGTGGAATGGATGAGCTTTAAGGTCCCTTCCAATCCAAATCTGAGTTTCTGTGAAATGAATTGCCAGGCTGGAGTTGGAGCCTCCCTGACCTCACATTTCCCCTGGAATTGTGCTCCCTCCTCAACCTTACACCAAGGCTGTACAGCACACGCAGGGCATCCAAACAGGAACAACCCTTCCATCTGCTCTTAGGGAGAGAAATGCTTAAACCCAAATCACAGCACTATTAAATACCTCCTCAAATCCCCCCTGGCTGGGTTCCTGGGAGAAGATGCCCAAGGATGCTCAGATCAGGCCCGCTGGGGACAGTCAGGCACGGATAAAGGCCCAAACAGGACACTGGGACAGTGGAATGCCTCTGGGGATGGAGTCTCCCAGCCCATCTCACAGAATCACAGCATCCTGAGAGGAGGGGACTCACAAGGATCATGGAGTCCAACCCCTGGCCCTGCACAGGGCTGTGCCCAGAACACCACGCCGTGCCCGAGAGTGCTGCGTTTAGGACTGGGACTCGGACACCCAAACCCCATCACGGATCTGCTGCATGGGACTGTGGGCTGCCTTCATTTCAGCCTCAGAAGGGCAGGGCAAGAGGGAGCCCTGAGGAAACTCCACATTCCTTCTCATCAGGCTGATTACTGAATAGGCTTTAATAGATCAGGGAAAAAAGAATTTGGTTAAGTCTACATAACCGCTTTGAAATTCTTCAAAATTAGGTTATTTTTTTCTCTATAGCAAGCATGCTATGGAATAATAGGCAGATGACCCCATGTTTCCAAAAACTAAAACAAAAAATAGTCATCACAAAACCCACAGCTGCTCCCCATTTGCACTCAGCTGTTTAGAACAAAATAAACCAATACATTTTGCTCCAAGAAACACACATTAGGCACTGGCAGCTTTCTTCCCTCATTCCTCTACCCCTAAACACTTTGAATGGAAGGAGGGGGAAACCTTGAAGTGATACATGTGTGAGAAGCCCTGAGAACAATAGCTGCTCCCCAGTTGACTCCAGAGCTGTTATTAAACTCAAGGATCCTGCGCTAGCGGAGCACAGCTGGAGCAGCAGCAGCATCAGGCTCTGGGAACACCAGCAAAAGTCAGATTTCCACCTACAAATTTCGGGAAGTTTGCAGCCCAAAGAGCAAAACAGCACAGATCCACATGGGCAGGCTCAGAGGGATGGCATCACAGAGACCTTCCCTCCAAGAGCAAAGTATCAGCAGGCTAATCCTCAGATCAGGAGGGGCAGGATCCTGCTTGGAGTCCAACGTCACCATTGTGTTTTAAATTAAATTTACTCACAATGAGGTGCAGTCAATACAAAGAGGCTACAGCAGGTTTGTCACAGCATGAACTGTGACACCACAGGTGCCTGGAAGCAGCAGCTCAGTCCCTAGCTGTGTCAAGCAGGGTAGAGGAAGCTGAGTGTTGCTGTTTGCAACCAACTCACAGCTCTTGTCCCTCGCAAAATGAGGGGAAGGATTGGAGGGGGCAGCCTGCCCTGGAAGTGGCTCTGAGGGTCCCTTTTTCTAGGCTTTGGAAAGTGAAGCTTCTCTTGGCACCCACAAGTGTGCAGCTGTTTCCTCTGCTTCCCCGGACACAGAGCTGGCCCACAGGAAATCATACACGCAAGTTTTCCCTGAGTTCCAAAGCTCAGAGATGCCTCTGAAGCGCTGCCTTCAACAAAGCCTTCACCAGGGTAGAGCAGCCCAAACCACTGCCCAAGAGAGCCTCACCCAGGCAAAACCCAGAGATGAGGAAGGAGCTGAGGGAGGGCCAAACCACTCTGCTCAAAATCAGATCTCCAGGCATCAAGGCCTCAGAAAAGCAGGTGAAGGAAGGTCTCAAAGGCTGCCAGAGACACACCTGTACCCCCCAGAAGACTGCACCTCTTTGCCCACATTAATCTCCTTTCTCAGAGGACACACAAAGGGGACATTTCATGGCATTCACAGCAGACCTTACCTGAGTTATGCATCGAAGACCTCCCAGCTGCCACTGGATCTGAGTTCCTGATTCCCAGAGACCCTGATAAACTCCCAGCCCTGCATTAACAACACCAAGCTCAGCAGCAGGACCTCTTCACCCAGCACAGCAATACCCCCCCAGTCAAGATTTCCCTGAAGGCACATTGCTCTGAGTCACCTTTTCTCCAACCTGATGTTCCCAGAATGGCTGGGGAAGGGACCTTCAAATTCCAACACCTGCCAAGGGGTAGGACACCTTCCACTGTTCCAAGTTGCTCCAAACTCCATCCAGCCTGGCCTTGGACACATCTAGGGATGGGGCAAAGGATAGGGGAGCACGGGAGACTTCCCAGAAAGTTTCAGGTATAAGGAAGCATCTGGGTTCTTCACTGAGGGCAGGGATGCTAACACAGCTGTCCAGGAAACTTTGCATCCCAGCTGTTCTAGATTTGGGTCTCACGCTGGTCCAGTCTGGCCTGTCAGACAGAGAGATCTGGCATCTGCCACTCCTCTGCCGTTTGTCATGGGCAAGTGGAAGTGTTTAAAATTTAGAGTGGGGATAAAATGATCCTTCAGCATTTCTGCACAATGACAGAGAGAAGCCCTGCTCCCCTCCCTCTCCAGAGGCTCTCAGAGTGGTCTGCAAACAGCCTAGTGACTGCACTGCCAAGTAACACAGAGGGTATGGAGAGTCAATTAAGAATTTATTGAGAGGGTACTGACCTGGACCCAGCTGCTGCATCCCTCTGGGGGGACAAGTCAACCAGAGATTTCAGACCTTCCATAGGGACAATAGAAACAAACACTCCAACCAGGCATGAGGATTTGGTGTCTCACAAACCCCTCTCCCTGCCAGCTATACTCCAGCCCCCCACAAAAGCTCATTGCAGTCTGTGGTCATTCTAAAGGGGTAAGCAGAGACCTGAAGTGGCTGAAGTCAAGGTGTGAATAGTACAAATCAGCTGCCAGGACCAGGCTGTAAATCATCTGACAGCTCTGATGGAGCCCAAAGAGGAAAATCTTTCGATTTTTGCTGCTCGGGTTGGATCAAAAGCATTTAAAGTGGCAGCTGCAACATCTGAAGGGAGCTTCAGGAGAAACCCTTGGTACTGCAAGGGGTTCAGTTCTCTCAGGCAGAAATTCCTCCCTGCAGAGGGTGCCCAGAGAAGCTATGGCTGCCCCTGGATCCCTGGAAGTGTCCCAGGCCAGGTCGAACATTGAGGCTTGTAGCAACCTGGGATATTGAAAGGTGTCTCTGCCATGGCAGGGGGTGGCATTGGACAGGCTCAGAGATCCCTTCCAACCCCAGCCATCCTGTTACTCTCTCATTTAGGTGGGGATTGATTCTGGACAAGGTGCAGACACAATGCTCCTCTTGTTGCCCCTGCCCTCCCTCCTGCAGCTGAGCTCTGACACCTGGAGAGGACTCTGTGCCTTCCCTGATGGATCTGTGGTCCCCTGGAACAGGACTTTCCCTAAGCTGGAGAACCTTCAGCTTGGAACTGTTCCAGAGACCTTGGAGCAGGGTGCTGCTTTTGCTGATGGAGCAGGTGACGTGAGGAGGTTCAGAGCTGACTTTAGGTACTACAGGTACCTGTGCCCTGCCACCCTAACCCTGCTGGAACACAAAAGTCCCAGGAGCTCTGCTTCCAACAAGAGCAAGAACCTTTTCCTCCAGCATCCAGCTTTCACTGGAAGCCTCACGAGGCCTTCTGCAATGTTTCCTCCAGCCAGGCCTGTCCTCTGCCTTCCCCAGAAGGAACATTTTGTTCAAAGACAGCTAATGACCCATTTACATGTGCCTATAAAATGATGTCGAGTTGTTTGTCCCTCCCCTCCTGCCTCTCAGCTGCTGCTGGCCTGCAGAGCCTGTCAGGGCTAATTATATTGGCTTTTCTGTGGAGGGAGTTTTCCCTCTTCCCATGTGTTTTCTGTTCAGGGCATAGCACGGTTTCAACAGGTTTTTGAAGCTGGTGTTGTTGTTGTTTCTGACAAGAGCTGCTGTTTTGAAATGCCTCGCCCAGGCCCCAGGCAAGGCAGAACCAGCTCCCTCTGACACAGGAGCAAATTGAGACCATTTGGTTCTGGGGGGCACTGGACATCTTAGTCCATCTGCAAGGGAGCCAGAAGAAGGTCTGAGCTCCTCCTTCCTTCCCTTCCAGTACATTCATTTATCCCTGCCAAAATGCACTGTTTCCGTTTCAGTCTTCCCTCTTCCCGTATGTTATCCACACAGCATCAGGGCTGGGCATGGAAAACCACCTGCCCATCACTCCCAGCAGACACCTGGCACAAGCCCTGAGCTCTGGGTACACAGCGCTGACCCTTGCACTCTTTGCTGGAGGCAAAGCTCCTGGGATGGCAGAGCAGCCCAGACCAAACCCTGGGGGCAGGGACCTGGTGAAGGATCCAGGGAGGTGCTGATGGAGCCAAGCTCTGCTGGAGAGCAGCCTGGGCAGGAGCTGCAGGGTCCTGCCAGCGGGGCCCTCTCCCCACACCAAAGGGCCCACACCAGGTGCTCCCTGCTCATCCCACGGCGCTCCCCAGTGTGGCAGCAGCTCTTGTGTCAGGAGAGGTGCCAGCAGAGCCAGGGAGGTGGAGAGCTGGAGAACACCTGTGCAGACTGGACACCCCACGTGCCATCCCAGCCACTGAGGCTGATCCCACCTGCCAGGGACAGAGGGGATGCTCTGAGTGGAGCACACTGCCAGCTGAAGGGAGGTGACCCACAAACCACTCCTGCACAGGCTTCCAAAGGTCCATCAGAGGAGCTTCTTCACTGTCCTGGCACAAGGGATGGCAGCACAGCCTCCCCTCCAGCCTGTGCCATTTAGGCTGCCTCAGTGCATCAGCTGCCCCAGAACAGAGGCTGTTCCTTGTGGGATCCCCTCACAGCCAGCTCGGATCACAAGAGCTGTGTGCAGCTCACAGCATTACAGAGCTCTGAGGTGCTCCTGGAGACCTGGACACCACAGACTGACCCCAAGGAGCCCTTGCAGCCCACAGGAGTGCAGGCACTGGTTTGATTATGGAGGAGACCCTGTTCTACCACACACACCACCCTGCCAGAAATGAAGAGCCATCCACTCAGGGAGCGGTAACAGCATCACCTTCACACCTCTTGGCTTTGCTTGCAGAAGAAACCAGTGCAAAGGCTGGGTTGTAAATCACTTCCACATGTTAATCCAGTTGGATTTGCCATGGAAGAAGAGAAATAAGGGAGTACACATATCATGTCTTTAAACAGGGCTTAATGGCTTCAGATGGAAAGGGAACAACTTGAATTGGATTTTGGGAAGGAATTGCCCGCTGTGAGGGTGTGGGGAGGTCCTGGCACAGGGTGCCCAGAGCAGCTGTGGCTGCCCCTGGATCCCCGGCAATGTCCAAGGCCAGGTTGGACATTTGGGGGCTTGGAGCACCCTGGGAGAGTGGAAGGTGTCCCTGTCCACGGCCAGGGTGGAATGAGAAGGGCTTTGAAGTCCCTCCCAGCCCAAACGATTCCATGGTTCCATGTTTCTGTGATAAAAGAGCTCCAGGAGCCCTTCTTTTTCAGGCAGGATCTGGATCTGCCTGTCCCTGCCTCCTGCCACAGGTGGGAGCAGCTTTCCCTGGACAAAGTTCTCCAGGGATGCCCTCCAGCAGAACTGCTCTGCTCTCCCTCAGCCCGGTGTTCCACTGGAAGGCTCCTTGAGGAGGAGGCAGAGTTAAGTGACAAAGCAATCAGGCTTATCAAGGTCCAGCTCGGGATTTGGGAGGAAATGCAGCCGCCAGAGCACATGCCAATATTGTTAATGCCTTTTGGGGCTGCATCTGAGGCTGCGTTTGTTTTGGCAACTGCAAAGCCTGATACAAAAACATGTCCTTGCTGCACAGATTGGTGGAGAGAGCCAAGGCTGCTGAGCAGGGCAGCACAGGGATGCTCTAGCAGCAGAGCCCGAGCCTCACCTGGCAGGAATCCACCTGGCTCCAGCCAATCCATTCACACCAACCTAGCTAGACCCAGCTGTTTGTTTGTTTGTTTTTGGTCTCCTTGGGGCTTCTCCCGCTGAATCTCCAGAATGGTGGGGTTTAGATGCCTCAGGGCCGCATGGCTGTCATCAGACCACGTCCTGCAGCAGTTGAGCATGTGATAGGCTCTCCCAGAGCCAAATCTTCCTTGCAGCATCAGGATGGCTTCCTCAGCTTGGATACCCCCAAAACTCAGGAGGGATCAGGCAGTTCAAACAGTTCCCAGAGCAAAAACTGGGAAGCAAGAGGTCTTTGTCAACAACTGTGCAAGCCCTCTCCTGACATTTCTTCCACAAAAACATGGTTTTACAGGGCTAAAACCAGAACTAAGGGGGTTTGTCTCATGGGCAGCGGGTGATGCTGACTCCTTGATTAATCAGTACAATGAAAGACTTGTGTTGATAACCAAATCTGGGGCACATTTGCACCCTGCACCCTCCAGCCCATGAGCCATCAGCGATGGCATCCCAGAGGTGTCCTCCTCAGCAGGATAATGGAGCACGGGATGCTTTGCACTGGAAGGAACCTGAACCTTCCCTGATGCCACTTGAAGTCATTTCCTCTCACCCTGTCCTTGTTCCCTGAGCCCTCCCCTCCTGTCTGGGAGTTTTGCAGAGCCAGAAGGTCCCCCCCGAGCCTCCTTTTCCTCGGGCTGATCCCCTTTCCCAGCCGCTCCCCATCAGCTTTGAGCATCTCGGGGTTTCTCATTTCAGCAGCGGAGCTGAGATCGCACCCACCGTGCTGCCATTGGCCGATCTCTCCGCGCTCCCCCCCACTTTTCCTCCTGCCGCCCCCACTTCATTCCACATTTTTCACATTTCTGGGGATTGTTTTTCGCCTCCCAGAGCTTTCTGGAGCGCGCCCAACAGAAATAAACGCAGCCTGACCATGGCTGCTGGGGCGAGGGGCAGGGGGTTACGCTCTCGGTAAATTTAGCCCCTCACTGACAGATTTATCTTCCTTAATCAGAACCAAGCGGAGTTAGCGAGGTTTGTTTTTGTAGACTGAACTTCCCCAAAGTCAGCTCGCACTTGCCTCCCCCTCCCTCCCTCCTCAATTACATAAATGCTTTTAGTTAAGAGCTAATTTCCTGGAGTGTGTGCCAGTGCTCTCTGCAAGCAAACAAAGCAAAGACGACACTGAAAGGAGCCCGCGTTTGCCATTGAAAAGGAAGATTATCCTCAGAAAAGGTGAAGAATGAGGGGTCAAAGGTGTCTTCCCTGCTTCTCCTCCTTCATTTGCGCACGCACGGAGGATAAAGCACAGGTGGGGAGCACCTTCCCAGCCGGGAAATTCGGGCTTGCCCTGCCAGACCGAGGTTTGGCCAGAAACTCAAACGCACCTCTCCTTCGGCAGGGGAGCTTGCAGACCCATCAGCTGCTTCATCTCCCCCCAGGCTGCCTGGTCCTGTCCTTTCCTCGCCCCATATTTCTAGGCTGGCACCAAAGCATCCCTGTGTTCTGCCGCAGCTCTGACCAGCGAGGGGACTGGGCCGGGTTTGGCTCCACCGTCCTCTCCCGGGAGCAGTTTGGAGGCTGTGTGGTCAGAGAGACTTTGTGGACATCTTCCCTGACGGGGCTCCTCCACTGCTGCTGTCCACGGTCTTGCTTTAACGTCCCCCTTTCCTTTTCCTTGCCACCACGCCATTAATTAAGACCATTCCTGGCACATGCCAGCCTGAAATGTGTTGTAATGACTATTTCTTTTCTTCTGTTTCAGCATCAACAATTGTTTTTACTGAGCTCAGCCGAGTTCCCAGCAATTAGGAGCCATGATGGATTTTGGAAAGAAATTGTCCCCTGTGAGGGTGGGCAGGCCTTGGCACAGGGTGCCCAGAGCAGCTGTGGCTGTCCCTGGATCCCTGGCAGTGTCCCAGACCAGGTTGGACATTTGGGCTTGGAGCAGCCTGGGATACTGAAAGGTGTCCCTGTCCATGGGAGGGGTAGAATGATATGAGTTTGAAGGTCCCTCCCAACCTAAACCATTCCATGGTTCTATGTTTCCATGATAAATGAGCTCCAGGAGCCCTCCCTTTTCAGGAAGAGTCTGGATCTGCCTGTCCCTGCCTCCTGCCATGGACAGGAGCAGGTTTCCCTGGATTAAGCTCTCAAAGATGTCCACTCACATCCCCAGCAGCCCGGGAGTTGCCTCTCACATCCTCGAGCACACAAATTTCAGTAGCGTTTCGTTTCTATGATAATACCATTCACATTTTTCCCCCAATGGTGCAACAAGGACAAATCCTTCTACTGCCTTGCAGTTAAGTCAGCCCCGAGGGATTGCTGAAGCACCAAGAGTTGCAGGAGAGGGAGGCAGCAAGGCAGAGGGGAGGGGTGCACTGACACATTTTGTGGATTAGCACAGGCTGAGATGGAGTCCCGGCTCCCTGACATCACTGATCCCCTTCTCTCTCCCACTCCTGGACAAGGTCTTGTTTCCCAGAGGGTGAGCTGGGAAAATAAATTTCCGTTTCTCTTTTCTTTTCTTCTTTTTCCCTTTTCCTTCAGATGAAAATTCCCCTCATTTCTCCTCGAAGACGAGCACACGTGGGACTATTTTTACCCAGGTTTATTTTTAGCTCCTCTTGCCTGTGTTGCCTCTCACATGGCTGCACGGAGAGGGATGGTGGCGGCTGCAAGGACACGTTCTCCCTGCAGGGCTGGGGGCAAACACGCCGGCAGTAATGACAGCACAGCCTCGTCAATCACTCACTGCTCCCAGCCCTGCTCTGGGCGCAGCGAGCTCGCTGCCAGCCCACGCTGCTGCCCACGCTGCCCTTTGCCAGAGACACCCCCACCCAAATATGTCCCCGTCCCGCTGGCGCTGCCCCAAGGGATTCCTGCTGTCCCTCTCCCAGCTGGGCTCACAGCTCAGCCACAGGAAGGCAACCAGGGCCTGGAGCGAGCTGAAAGCCCTGGGAGCTGGCGAGGAGCCGAGCCCTGGCCACAGCCATCAGCAGGGCAGGAACTGGGGCACGGTGTGGCCCCTCTGGGACAGAGATTTCTGCGCTTGGCCCTGCCTTCAAAGTGGAGCCTGGCAGGCAGGCAGCTGGGGAAAGGGGGCTGGGGTGCTCAGGAGCTGCTGTCACCAGGCTGTGGGTGCTGGCCCAGGAGAGGCTGCAGGACATTGGATGTGTTTGAGATGAGCAACATACAAAGGCCTGGGTTTCCTCTTTAGGGGAATTCCAACACTTCCCAGGTCCTGATGTTTTTTCCCTGACTTGCCCCACAGCCTGTGTGCTCCATCCAGCAGCAGCCAGGCTGTGAGCAGCGCAGGGAATGCAGCCACGGGAGCAAAGTGAAGCATGGGGGAGGCTGGATCCTGCTCGGGACACTCTCATGTCCCACAGCTGCCTCTCTCCCACCCTGCCACCAGCTTCCAGAGCATCTACCCAAGGCATCTGCTGACTTCCAGAAGGGAAAGTATGGCCTCCTCATGGCACCAGACCTCTCCATCCCGGATCACAGCGACCCACGATGCCCGTGGTGCCACGCTGCCTGTGCCAGGCTCCAGCAGGCACTGGCAGGTCCCCTGTTACCATGGCAATGCTGCCAAGGTTCACATCTTTTCCTGCACCCCATTTATCCTGCTGCTTTATTTCCCCCACATGCTCCACACCTCAAGAAGGGTCAGGGTGCAGCTCTGCCATCAGGGCTGTGGTCACATTGCATGAAGACCTTGCTCAGGAGTAATAGTCTTGGATCTCCTGTCAGCACAGAGGGAAAGCTGGAATCAGGGAGCACTTACTGATAAATCCTCTGCTGTCTCTTCTCCTTAGACTTAATCACAGGGAAAAACCCCGAAAGGCTTCGAACGTTTTTTGTTAAGTGACAGGTTTTGTTTTTTTCCTCGTTCCCTGGCCATTATTTTAAAAGAAAAGCTCCCCTTGCAGAGAGGACAGCTGTTGATGCAGATGCCTGTCAGTGCTGGTCCCCCCAAGCACATGGCTCTGCCTTGGGCATCTAGCCCATCCCAGTATCCAGCACCAGCCACCTGCGCAAGAGGGAACCTCCCCTGGAACATCTCCCAGGGGCCATGGTCCCTCTTCACCCATGTTTCATGGAATCACGGCATTATTAGGGCTGCAGAAGGCCTCCAAGGTCCTTGAGTACAACTCCAGCACCACCAGGACCACCGCCAAACCGTGTCCCCAAGTGCCACAGCTACATATCTTTCAAACATTTCCAGGGATAGGGACTCTACCACTGCCCTGGCCAGCCTGGCCCAGTGCCTAACCACCCTTTTGGTGAAGGAATTTTCTCCTCATCCCCAATCTAAACCTCCCCTGGCCCAGCCTGAGGCCGTTCCCTCTCCTCCTGTCCCTGTTCCCTGGGAGCAGAGCCTGACTCCCCCCCAGCTGTCCCCTCCTGGCAGGAGCTGTGCAGAGCCAGAAAGGCCCCCTTGATCCCCCTTTTCTCCTCGTGGCCTCCACCCAGCTTCTCCATAGCAACATCCAGACATAGATCCCAAAACTGCCTTTGCTAAATGCCACCTCTCCCTGAAAATACACAGAGAAGTATTTTGGGAAAATCCCAGCCTGATACCAGCCTGAGGTGTTCATCATGCAATGACAGCAGCTCACCTTTAGCCAGTATTTCCAGGCTCCTTCCCACACTGACATTGTCCCTTGTGCACCTGACTCCATTTAGCCTGTGGAGTGATCATACAGGAAAGAGAGACCTAAAGGATCTCCTGGAGAGCTGGAGAGCGACTTTGGAGAAGGGCCTGGAGTGACAGGAATGGCTTCCCACTGCCAAAGGGCAGGGATAGATGGGATATTGGGAAGAAATCCTCCCTAAACTAAACAGAGAGCTCAGTCATTTGCAGCAATCCTTTATCCAAACACTGAACCCCAAGGAACTGAGGAGCTGGGGCTTGGATTGCCCTGCTCAGAGTTTTTCTCCTCGCCATCCTTGATTTACAGGAGTGGCACTTTGGCTAAGGATGCTGATGAGCTGATGTTGGGACACGGTTCCAGGAAAGGCAAATCCATTTATCAAAGTGCTTACGGCTCCCAGTTCAAGGCGGGTGAAGCAGCAATAAATATTAAGCAAAGCAAGAGAATCAGACTCCGAAGTAGCTTCATAAATAAAAGGCTATTAAAAAAAAAGAAATATATATATATCTCTGCAGATGCTCATGCCAACCTCTCCGGAGTCCCAGCCGAGGTCACAGCTGAGAGCTCCTGGCTGCGTCCTGCTGAGCTGACATCCCAGAGGAGAAAGGCCCAAGGCACATCACAGGCTGCACAGACTGGATCAATGGGAAGTGCTGTCTGGCAAAGGAACGAGCTGCTAATTTATTGAAATGCTTTGGAAAATAATTGCATTTGGAATACTTCAGCTGTCCTGGGTTTGTGCCTTCATGCAGGACTGGAATTTCAAGAGATGGGACCTAAAAGGGAGTGGGAAAGCAAAGGGAGCTTTGAACCTGGGGCAGAAGAGCACTTGATGAAATAGAACAAAATTCCCAGCTCCCACCCCACACAGGCAAGCTCTGCAGCTCCCATGGATGAGCAGTTAGGGAATAAATCAGTCCTGCTTGTTTTCACTGAGGTGAGAAACACCTCCACACGTGGAAGCACCTTCTGCTCCTTCAGACAGCTCCAGAGATGGGGAACAAATACAGCATGAAGGAAAGCAAAGGGCAGAGAGCAGCTTCAGAAAGGGCTGAGGAGGGAATCAGCATGGGATGAGCACAGAATGAGCATAATTCCAGCCTCACCATCCCCAGGCCCTGCTCTGACAGGGGTTCCCAGGCACTTTCACAGCACTTGCACCAAGGCAAGGGCAGAGGATGGACGGGGTCACTGCTCCAGGCAGCACAAAGAGGTGTTCAGAGCTCTTCCCACTGGAGCTGGCTTCTCTCCCTGCTCCCAGGGTCTGATCACTGCCACCATTCCCACCTTCCTCTCGGTGCATCTCCTGGAGGAAGGATGTCACACAAAGCCAGAGCAATGGGCCTGCCTTGGAGGGCTGCTCTGAAGATCAGCAGATTGAGGGAAAAGCCTCCTTGGGGTCCTGTGGTGCTTAGTGGATGGGGCAGTGCTGGTTCCAGGACAGAGCTCATATTCAGGCTCTGCAAACAATGGGCCATTCAGAGGGAATGAAGGGACAGCAGATCCAGAAGTGATGAACAAAAAAAAAAAAAAAGCATCTCTTCACACAATTTGTCTCAAGGAATGCGATGTCATATGACATGACCAAGGGCAGAGACTTGTGGGGTCAAACAACTGCTGAGCCAGCCCTGGGTATTGCTATTGCTCAAACCAAAACATGAATTATGTTAAAGATGGGGAAAACTCACTGAGCGTAAGCAGCAGAAGTTGCTCAGGCTGTTGAAGAACCATGCTAGAGAAGACTTCCTAGGGACAGAACACCTTTGCTGGGAATAGGTCCTTGGGAGCAGCCTGGATGAAGGTTGCAGGACTCCCTGCAGCTTTCCCTGAGGTTCCTGGCACCAGCTGCTGAGCCAATAAAACCCCTTTGCTAGCCACAGTGGCAAACAGCCCTTTCACTACAAGGATTCTCTCTGCCCAGCCACTCCTGGGAGATTTTCCTCACATCTGGCTTGACCATCCTCTTCAGCCATGCAAGGAGCTGCATCCACTGCTCAGACCATGGAATCATGGAATATGCGTTGGGTTGGAGGGGACCTTAAAACTGACCTCATCCCACCCCCTGCCACAGGCAGGAACATCGTCTGCCAGGGTGCTCTAAGCCCTGTCCAACCTGCCCTGGATGCTTCCAGGGATGGAGATTCCACAACCTCCCTGTGCATGGACACTTGCCCTGGGAACTTGGGATAAAACATGTTGCTTCCCTTCTAAACTGCAGAGGAAGGGAAAGGTTTAGAACAGAGGAAGAGCTGCTGCAGTAAAACAGTCCTCCAAAAGCAAACATGCCAACAAAAGCCTCCAAACATCTTCAATTATTGCAGTTTCCCTATTAGCACTCACAGCATGTTAATTCTCCCCTTGGGTGAGAGCATACCCTGGGAAGGGTTTGGGATGCTGCTGGAGCTTTCCTTGCTGGATTGAGCCATCCCAACACATTCCCAGGCTGAGGCTTTTCAAGCTGCAGAGATGGGGAATAGATTGACGAGGTCACATAACCCAACTCTGCAGCTCTGATTTTTTGGTGTTTTGGATTTTTTTTAAAGCTGGTCAGATAAATGCTTTGAGAAGACACTTTAAAGCCATGGCTGCTCTCTCCAGGAAACTATCAGGCTGATTTCCTTTGGCCAGAGCACGGTCCCAGGGTCAGACTGTCAGCTCCTATTAAGATTTGGATGTGTGTCACTGAATGGAAAGCACTTGGCTCTATTGCTGCTCATTAGATTGCTTTATGATAAATCTAATCATTAACCTACTCCACTTGGCCCAGCTGAAGGTGATAAGACTGCTGCTGTAGCAATCCCAGGGGAATCCAAACCAAATGGCTTTCCCAGGAAGGGCAGCTCCATCAGGGCTGTGCCAGGTCTCCCTATTCCCATGTTCCAGGGGGATGCACCTTCCCCAGATTTGGAGCCAGGTGGATGGGTTTGGGTAATTAGGGGAATTAAAGCTCAGACATGTCACTGCTTCACACCTCCTCCTGCAGTCCCAGCAGAGCATGGGGCTGGGCTCCAGCATTGCTCCATGGGCATCACTGGGAACAGAGGTGAAAGCTTCCTCCCGTTTTTAAGGCTCACCCATGGATCAAGCTCCCTGTGACCCCTCCCATGCCACATCCAGGAGCTGGAACCCTGCTGTAGGTGGTACCCACAGTGTAACAGGGCTGCTGAGGACCCAGGCTGGGACTGAACCATCCCAGGGTGCCACAACAGGGTCTGGGCCAGTGGCTTTCTCCGTGGAGATTCGGGCTGAAGGTTTGTCTGCTCCTCATGCTTTAACACATCCAGAGCAAGGACTTACACCCACCATCACCATCATGATTTACAGAAACTGAGCAGCTCTTCAAATTCCTCTGACCACCTCCTCTGTGGGCACATGGGTGGGCAGAGAGGTCCAGAGCAGCCACGGTTCCCTCCTCCTCTCCTGAGGACAGCCAGCCCTTCCCCAGGGCACGGGAGCTTTCTGAGACCCCTGATCATGGCAGGGACACTGGAGCGGTGTCGCAGCTCCTCGGCTCCCATGGAATGCTTCCCATCTTCCTCTGGCTTCAGAACTCATGGATCCATCAATGGCAATTAAGCTGCCCCTGGTTGAGGCATCCCAGAGAAGCTGCTGAAGTCCTTCTGCTCTTCCAGAGCAGGATGGGAAGGCTTGGACCATCAGGTCAGGCAGAGCCTCTGCCTGGAAGTCTGGCAGCAGTCGGGCCATGTGTGGTGGGAGCCTGTGCTGCCTTCCCAGGCCTGGGCTGCACAGGCCCGTCTCCATGGATCCTGCTGGAAATGGGAGATGGAAAGTAAACACAAACAAGTGTATTCTCCAAGAAATTTAGGGAGCTGGAGCAGGAGAGGTCCTGCTGGGAAACGCAGACCTGCGTTTCACCTGAGATTCACTCAGGGGCTGCAGTGGCTCCCAAAACCCGTCAGATCATCAGGTCTTTGCTGAAGGAGGCTGCTGCCTTCTCACAGCTGAGATGAATTTTCTCTCCAACAAGCTGGCTGAGGTTTCCGGCCCTGGATTAACCTGTCCGCGGTATTTTGGGAAGACCTTGGGATGGCAGCAGGCATCCAAAGTCTTAGGTACACCGGGATCCATCCCAGCAGAGAAGGCTCTCCAGGTGGAGCCAGAGGCTCTCCCGGGATGCTGTGGCAGTTCCCCACGCCCGAGGCTGATTCCAGCCCCAGCAGTCCTGCCTGTGCTGACACAGCAGCTCAGCACAGCCGGCCCAGGGCTGGTCCCCAGCCACACACGGAGCTACAGCCACAGAGAGCAGAAGCGGCCTCCCCGCTCCCTCCCAGGCACACCAGGGCTGCGGACGCAGTTCAAAGTTCTCCTTGGTACAAAAACGGGCTTTGAGGGTAATTTGTTGCAGCTTGAAAGCAGCTGAAGTTAATTACAGAGCAATGAAATATCACACTTTAATATTGCATCATTCCTCTTGGCTGGGCTGCCGTGGGACGCTGCTCCATTCTGAGATGCGGAGCCAAGCGCTCTCTCATCTCCAGAACACATCCCAGGTAAAGCAGGGAGAGGCAGGCTGAGGGATGCACGACCCTCTGGAGCTCAGGACAAGGGGAGACGGAGCATGGGGCTGCAGCTGGCGGCTCCCAGCAGGCTGCTGCTGTTCAATGCATCCCTGATCCACGCCAGGGCACCCCTGGAGCCTCCAGCCCGTGCTCTTGGCTCAGCTTCATTGGAGAAGCAGGGCTGTTCTCACAGCCGAGCACAGGGCACTCCTGTCCAGCCCAGGAAGCCGCTGGCTGCAGGCCAGCAGCGCCCAGGTGAGCTCCTGACTCAGAGCTTGTGGCTCTGGAGCAAGCGCTGGAGCGCCATGGCCGAGGGCAGTGCAGGTGTCCACATCCTCTGCAGGCCTGGGAAAGGCTGCTGGGAGCATGGAGAGCAGCAGCCTGGTCCTGTCTGGAGCTCAGGCTGGCTCCATCAGGCAGAGAGATAAGCAGGAGTTGTCCTGCTTTCTGGTCACCCCAGAGAAGATGCCAAGTGTCCCCCTTGCCCTGGTGCCACTTGGGTGCTTTCTCTTGCTTGGAAATGGCACAGAATAAAGCAACAAGGAACACCAGGGTGCACAAAGCACAGAACATGTACAGGCTAGGCAAACGACAGAGCTGGCCCAAGCATGGCCACAGCCACCACTACAAGACACAGGGCACTGCAAAGCCAGAAGGAAATCAAAGCAATGCCAGCATCCTTCTTAGCGTCAGCAGCCAAAACAGAGTTAGAGCACAGATCTGAGAGCCCTTTGCACATACTTAAGAGCCTTGGCCACCCCAGCTCACCCCAGAGAGGCTGCAGCCTCTTTCTCAGCTCCGTCGGAGGAGCAGGCTGCATTGCCACCTAATGGGATGTGCTGGGAAAGGCCGAGCATCCCGCTGGAAACCAGCGAGAGCAGGACTCCGGAGGTTCTGCAGGTGCCTCTCACTCCCTGCACCGGCAGGGCCGTCCCCGGCTCTGACAAGAAGCAGCGCTGGGGCACAGACCAGAGGGGCCAGGCAGGAGCTCGGAGCCATGCCAGGGTATGAGGCAGCTACTTGTAACCCAGCAGTGTCACCACCCACATCTGTCTGGGCACACCAGGAAAAGGCTTTATTGGGTCCCAAAGTCGTTTTCCCCTCGCTGCCTCTCACAACCCGTAAAAGCTCCTGCCAGCAGAGCCCGTGGAACATTAAGCTCCTCGAGGAAGCAGATGTTGTCCAGTTCAAGTTGTCTCCTTGCCAAAATCTGCATGCAGGCAGACATCGAAGGGAAAACCAGCTCCACAGGGACCCCAGAGATGGATGTGGGATGGAAATCAGCGTGGCTAGGAGAAACGGGTGGTACTGCCAGGGACGCACAGGGACTGACGCACTGGTGCCAACCCACAGCACTGAACACAGCCTTGCACCCCTCTCCTCTCCTTCCGTGGGACATCACGGGGACTGCTGGGAGAAGTAAGGGCTGCATCTTCTGAATGATTGCACTGAAAAAGTCACAAATGCACTGCCAGGAGGGTCTGCCCACGGCCCTGCTCCTGCCTGGAGCTCACAGCCCAGCACAACCCAGCCTGTGCTCAGCGAGCAGCAATCAGAGCAGCAGCTTTGATGCTTCGCTCCTGAGCTCCTCATCTCCCTGCAGTGTTCTCTTGGCTCACAACAAACACCTCAGGGAGAAGTCAGAGGGGACTGCAAACCCCTCAGATGTGGCAGCTTTGGTTTCCCTTCCTCTATGAAGGTACAGTCCCTACCCATGCCAGCTTGACTTCCCAGATTGCTTCAGCTGCCCACTGAAGGCAATGGGATCATGATTTTTACTCATATTCAAAGGTAAAAGTGGAAATAGATTTCATCAAGTTCCTCCCTCCTTCAGTGTTGAGTCTTTCCTGTAAGCAGAGAAACCAAAACCCAAAAAGCAGCTAATGGAGTCTGTATCCTAATGGCAAACCCCAGCCATTTGACACCCTCAGCTTTTGTGGCATAAGGCAAATCAACCTTGTCTCCCAAAATACCCAGAGGTGAAGGGAACATCCTGAGAGCTGCCATGGATCCTGCCAAGGCTGCACAGGTCATGCCTGCTATATCTTACCACCATTTTATGGGGTTTTTTGTATGCATCAACTCCTTTTATACACCAGAAACTCTCCTGGGAGCTTTATATCAAAGCATTTGGTTCCCAAAAAGGAACTCTGCTTCCACAGTGAGCAGCAGTGTTTGGAGCAGGAGAGGAACAGAAAAGAGCACACTTATGCTTGAGCAGCTGGATAAATCCCATTTACCTGTAGAGAGGCACTGCTGTGCCACTCTGGCACCACACCGTTGCCCTAAGAGCTGGCTCCGCAGCTGTGCTCCCTGCTCCAGGAGCAGTGGAGGGATGAGGAGCAGTGCCTGACTCTCCCAGAGGGAACTGCAGTGCCTGCCGAACCCTGGCTGCCTTTGAAGGTGCTCAGGACTGAGCTAATCGAGATGAAGCTTTCTCAGGCACAACAAAGTCTCTTTGTAGCTGCAGTTTTCGCTTGGGAGGGTGCAGAGCACAGCAGGAGTGGTCCCATCAGATAGCAGCAGTCAGGCTGGGGTCCAGCACCTGTGGAGGAGTCACACAGCACTGGGAGGCAATGCATGGGGCTTGGTCCCGCTGGGAAGGAGTGTTTGGCAGAAAACAGGGCTGAAAGCTGGGAACCAGAGCAAGTTCCATGGCATCCTGCCATCCATGGTGCCAGGTATGAGAGCTCAGCAAGATCACAGACAGCAACGTCATCAGATGGGATTGGTGCTGGCCAACACAGATGGGAGCTCCCAGGGCCAGGTACTCCCAGGGAGATTTGGCCAGTTTCACACAGTCATGGAATGGTCTGAGCTGGGAGGCACCTTAAAGCTCTGCTGCAATGCACCTGCCATGGGCAGGGACACCTTCCACCACCCCAGGTTGCTCCAAGCTCCAGTGTCCAACCTGGCACTGGACACTTCCAGGGATGGGGCAGCCACTCTAGGAAGCCTGTGCCAGGGCCTCACCTCCCTCATGATGTCATCTCCTGTCACCCTCACATCAAATCCAAGTCAACAGAAGGCCACCCCAAGGAGGAGAGTGCCCCTCCTTTTCCTTGATCTTCAGACCTCCTTTTCCTCCAAGCCCTCCCTGAACACACACGGCTTCTGGGGTTCTCCAAAAACACTCAGCTCACACTAAACATGCACAGGCACGTTTTTGGGAAGCAGCCCATCAGGTGATGTTGTGCCATCCCACTTCCCCTCTGCCTTGGTCGCTTCCACTCACTTCTGCGCAACTGATTCATTTTGCTTTTGTGAACAGCACTGGAAGCCAGCTGGTATTTGTTGTAAACCTAAATTCCCCTTGCTCAGCAGGCTCTTCCACAGAACGGATTCATTCCAACCTTCGTCTGCGGTGGGGGCACAGCAGAGAGAACATTGAAATCTCACTGCTGCTGTGTTGCCCAGAGAAGCTGTGGCTGCCCCTGGATCCCTGGGAGTGCTGCAGGCCAGGCTGGACAGAGCTTGGAGCAACCTGGGATAGTCTGGGATAGTGGAAGGTGTCCCCATCCATGATATTAAAATATCAAAGTTTCACCTTGAAGGAGGAAGAAGAAACTTGCTGGATCTCATAACTGCAGCCCTGGGCTTGATGTCACTGCTGAGTATCCAACACCTCACTGACCAGCTTGGCCATGCACAGGTATCTCCACAACCTGGATGGTGCCAGCCTGCCCCAGCTGAGGGGGAAGCTCTTAATGGACATACTGGGATAGCACAGACAAGCACCAGTCACTCATCTCCTCCCTCCTTTCTCCCCTCCTGCACGAAGTGAAGCCAAAGGCGAGGTTGTTGCTGAACTCGAGTGACCCCAGGGAAAGAAAGCTGGTGGTTTTGCCCATAAAAGTGACCTTCTCCAGGGAATCTGCCCTAGGAAAGCAGGAAGAGCCAAGCATGGGACATGTCAGGCAAGAGGCAGACCCCAGGCAGTGGGAATTTGGGATAAGAGGACAAACTGCAGATGGTTTCACACATGCACCTATGCAGAAGCATAGAGAGGACTTAGAGCCGTGTTATCTTCCCCAGTCTAAGTAAAAACTGGAGATGGATTCATCCAACTGGCACAGCATAGCCTCCAAAACCTAAATCTTTACAGCTGGTTTGCTAAGACTTTTTTTTTTTTTTGAGGTGTCAGAGTGGGAAGGAGGGAAGAGAAAAACACAGCTAGCACTCCTTCCTACAGCAAGGGGAGAGAAAGTTATTCCCTTAACAGATTTAGCTTATAAACAGTTTCAAAGTAGAGTTAAAGCCTGAATAAAATTTTTTAAAAGTATGCTTGAGATACATGTTGTTATGCCACAGGGCTCACTAGCATTGCTTTTCCTGACCGGAATTAAAGTTTTTCTATCCAAAGCTCAGCCCTCTGAGCTGCTGTCTGCACCCCAGTGAGCCCCACAGTGTGGCACAGCAGCTTCCCCAGCTCTACCTAGAGCACAAAACCCCTCTCCAGCTTCGGGATTGGGCTGCAAGCGCTGCCAAGAGAATTCCAGCACCAGAGAAGTAGGCAGCATCGAGATGGAGGACACGTGTACAAACAGAGCTGTGCTCTCCAGGGGGATCCTAAAACCACAGCAGGTGTTGCTCTCATCCCCACACCCCTCAGAGCTGGGAGATGGTGCTCTGGGCAGGGAAGGAGGCTCACACTGCTCAGCATCTGGCTGCACTGCCTGGGAGCCCTGAGGAATTCATCCCTTCCCAGCGGATACATGGATGAGGTATAAAACACAGAAACAAAGAGCTACAGGATCAGCAAAAAGAGCCACATTTCTGTCCCAGTGCTCCTTCATCCAGTACCTCATCAGGCCCCCAAGGCTCTCATTAAGGGACTCCTTTCATCCTGGTTTTGATATGGGAAGGGGCACATGCAAGGCACTGCGCTAAACTCTGGAATGCCTGGCAGCACTTCTCCTCAGTGACTGAAGCAGTGCTGGAAATGCAAAATTAACTGCAGCCTAAATCTGGACAGTGGTGTTTGAACCAAAGCCAAGGTACCTCATTTCTGTGACTGATAGTCTGGGATTCATTTCTTTTAAAAAAACCCCTCCAACTCGGACTTCCATGGACTCGCTAAAATAATAACTACACTGTCTTTTATACACAACAAACATTTAGTTCTATAGTGGAATTAAAGCAAGAAGCTGTGAGTACAAGTGCTGGCAATTATTTTGACTATTTTTTAAAATTTTAAGCAGAGATTTTTGTTGTATGAATTGAGAGCACTTATTTCCATCTCTCAATGAACTTCTCATGCTTTGTAAGGGTCCAATCAGTGCCTTTCAGAGCACACTGGTGCTTCTAATGAACCTCATAAAACACCATGCATGACAGAGCAAGACATTAACTTTGTGAGAGCCAGGAGGGTACAGGTTTAATTTCTCTTGAATCAGCAGAACAACAATAATCCTGGATAATAATATGCCACAGTCTTGAGGGAGAGAATGTTCAGCTCTGACGTCGAACCTGCCCCAGCTCACTTGGCTATCCCACACTGACCATCCAACATCCCCGAGTTCCTCAGGGAAAAACAGACCAGAATAAAGTGGTTTTACTTCTGGGAGTCTACTCCCTTCTGCTGGGGGTGGGAAATGGTTTAAGCAGCATTTCCTTGGTGCCACACAAGTGATGTGGAGCGGGTGCACTGAACATGGCTCCTCTTCCCCCAGGTCCCGTGGTCCATCCTGGCCAGGGCTCCAGCAGGATTTCATTTCAGCCAGATCCACTTGTCCCCAACGTCGGCGTTGTAGCCGGGCCTGTACTTGCGCCCAGGGAGCTAAAGAAAGCAGAAAGCTCAGTCAGAACTCTGGGCACTCTCCACTGAAAGTCCTGAAGTGCCAGTGGGATCTGTAGAATGTGAAATACTGTCTTTACACCGTAATGATAGAACTTTCAGAGAAATCAGTCTCTTGGGAAAGATTGAGCTATGCAGCTGAAGGGGTGACTGCAAAAACCACTATAAAAAAAAACCATAGCATGTGTATGAAAAAGAGGCCAATGATCTCAGCACCACATTCCACCCAGATTCATCCTCCTAGCCTGAGTAAGATGTCTTCCCTAACTGTATCACGGAGGAGACAAACTCAATCTCATTGCAAAATGGGCACACACATTATTAAATATATGAAATATCTCATGCATGAGACACTGAGTTAATTACCACATTAAATTAAAGCATTCAAATGAAACTGCAGATTTAGCCTTCAAGAGCTGAACTTAACTTCATTAAAGCAAAAGCAGTATCTGCCTACCTTCACCAACAAAGCCAGGAATCATTGTTTTGATGGAAAAATCCAAAGATTTTTGAAGCCTTTACCCAAAAATCAAGGGTACCCTGAGAGCTAAGGAGCAGCCTGTGAGTGGCAGCGCTGAGGCAGCGCCCTTTGGGAGGTACTGACCACGACCTGGAATGGCAGAGATGGTGAGATACCAGTTCCAAGAGCAGAATACATCCCCAGAACATCCATTCCTACCTCCAGGAACGAAAAAGAAACAGAGCAGAACACCTCTGAGCTCCAATACTGGACACCAGAAGCAAAGCACCAGAAAGGCTGAAGCCAGCAAAGATGCTGTAATTAAACTTTTCCTTTAAAAATAAGCTATCTGCTGGCAGCCTCTCCAAATAATTAAGCACAGATCATCTGCTCTGTCTCTACACAAACACTGGTTTCACATAAGACCCCAGACTTATCCTGAGGATTTTTCCTTTACAAAAAAAACATGTAAAAGGATCCTGTTGGGGAGAGCTGCCCCTGCAGAGAGAAGCAAGGTGCAGCCCTGATAAAATCTGTACTCAGGCCACAAAAATGAGCTATTTAATAAAAGATGAAGCCTGTTGTTTTGAGGAAGGGGAGTTGTATTTATATTCACTTGAATGTCAGAAAACAAGACACTTCTTTCCCTAAAAACCAAGCTGACAGAAGACCCGACCTCCTCCACAAGACACTCCCCACTCTGCCTTGTCACAAACTATTTGTGATCAGTTTTTCTGAGGTTTTTCAATTAATGTCTTATCTAAACATCAGCAGAAACCCCACAGTCCTGTTGAGAATTCTCCTCACTGAGCAAAGAGGAGATGGGAGATGAAAATAAATGACTGCTATCTCCGCCCCATGGATTTCCAGCAGTGAGCCAGGGAGGACATGAGATCTCCTGTGACCAGTCTGTGACACAAAAACAGCTCTCCCTGGTCCTCTCCAGGCAGCACATAATTGGCCCTTTGATACTTGAAGAGATTCCCAGATAAGTAGATTATTAAAGCAACAGGAGATCTCTGGGAAAATACAGCAGTTTACAGTTTTGTTTCTGGGTACATCTGCCCTCTTGAAAAAGCTACAGTATCAACCCCAACAGAATTCAAATTCATCGTCCAAGACAAATTCCCTGTGTGCCTTTGGTTAAAGACATGCAAGACATCAAAGCAAATGCTATAATAAGTATTCATCCATAACTCCATCATTCACAGTGGGTCTTGGCAAGGAGAGTTTGGGGATTTGTTACAGCTAAGCTTTCAAAATAGCCAAAAAGAAGGAAAAAAGGGAAGAGGGAAGTTGAGTAAACACATACTACCCAGGAAGCAGGAGGATGGGAATTGATGCTCTATGCACAAGCTGCACCAGTGACACAGACCAATTCCCCAAAGCGTGCTCTTCAAACCCCACATTTTCCAGCTGTGACTGCAGCAAAGGAGCTGCATGCTCTGGAACAGGGTAAAATTCTGCAGAAAGGAGAGGCAGGAGCACTAGGGAAGGTATGAGGATGCAGGGCAAGGGGTAGGATGTGCTGGTCTGGGTAAGGCTGGTGCTCCAAAGAGCACCCAGCTGAAATTCCCAGGCTGCTCTTGGCCAGCACAAGGGCAGGGATGGGAATCAGGGACTAGCCCTGAGGCTGTTGGCTTTGTCTAGGCTGAGCAGCCTGGATGCAAGAGATGATGGAAAGGAAAAACCTTCACGGGACTTGTCAGCAGCTGAGACAACAGAGAGGGACTGAATATTCACCTTCTCTTGCAGTACAAGTTCCCTGGAAGTGTCCCAGGCCAGGCTGGAGCACCCAGCTGCTAGACAGAGGAAGATGTCCCTGCCCATGGCAGAGGGACTGAGAGGAGCTTTAAAGTCCCTTCCAACCCAACCCATTCCATAATTTTATGATCACAGAGATCCCACCAGGCAGCCCCAAGAGCTCCCCCACATCCCTACAGCAGGAGGCAAGGCTGAGCTCCTGCCAGATCACCAAGGAACAGATTTTTCCACTCCATGGAAATTGTGTGAAAATGAAGCCTTGGCCTGCTGCATTACACTGCACAGAGCCCAAAAGTTGGCAGCAAGGATTATTTCCAGAGGGATGGGATAAAATCCACCACACAGAGCATGAAACTCCTGAAATGAGCTGTGCCCAAAGGTAGAGCCAGCTCAAAGGCATCAAACTGCTCAGCTTTAAAAAAGCATTAGGGAAAGAGATGAAAACAAGACCATCTCATCAGTTAAATTAAGAACCTGTCACAGAAGTGCCTGTCAAAACTATAAATATGATGAAAAGCCCCATAAAGTGACAGAGGCAGTGGAGCAGCAACAAGCAGCTCCAGACAGCTGCTTGCCCAAGATCATTCCACACCAAGCATGTGCAGGTAGAGCTCTGGAGAGCCCTAACCACCTGGAAAGGTTGCTGAGGAGGCTGCCTTGTATTCCAGTCTTTGGGGAACAACCAGGATTACTGGTTTTGCCTTCTATTCCTGCGCTGCTCTGTGCTAATGGCTGGGCTCCACAGCTCCAGGAGCTCTATAAATAGCCTGTTTGGAGCAGCACTGATCAAAGACCACTTAAAAGCAGAGTCATTACTCTGGGAGCTCAGGCTCATTCATCAATATCCCAACCTCATCCTTCAGTGGCTCTTTAGAATAGCCACAGTAATAGCCCCTTCCATCACTGCTGGGAGCAGATGACTGCTTCTTACAGGAGAAACCCTCACTTCCAAGGGCTTGGCAGTGCTGTGAGCACACAGCTAAAATCTGAGAGAATCTAGGAACATGGAGCTGCAGATCTTGGCTGGATTCTGGGAGAGTTTGGTTCCTGACTGTTCCTTATTATTCCTGTAGCCAGGTGGAGTCGGTGTCTCCTCCCAAGCAACAGGATGAAAGAGCCTCAGGATGCATCAGGGGACATTGAAATTGGGTATTAGGGAAAAAAATCCTTCATGGAAAGGCCTTTCATCCTTGGCACAGGCTGCCCAGGAGTCCCCATCCCTGGAGGGATTCAAAAGCCATGTGGATGTGGCACGTGGGGACACAGGCTGGTGGTGGCCCTGGCACTGCTGTGTTTGAGTTGGACTCAATGATCCTCTCTAGCCCCACTGATCCTGTGCTCCAGAGCAGCAGTTAAAGCAAGGAAGGTGAGAGATTTCCCCTCAAAGACACATCTGAGGTGTGCATGGCTTGGTTCCCAAAGGCCTGGCACAGACAGAAGTTTGTTACAGCCTCACTCCTGCCATCCCTCACTCAAATAAAACCCTCAGTGCTGCTAACAGCCATCATCCAGCCGAAAAAACAAGAGCACACAAAAGTTTCTCTGAATTGAGGCTAAAACAATTCCAGTTTGCTGGAACTGTTCAGTGACTGCTGTCCTGCTCTTCATTCATTCATCAGAAAAGCAGACAATAAAAATCCTTTGGAAAGAGAAGTGCCCATAAGAGGATCAGTTATCCAGCAGAGAGTGCAGGGAAAAGCCAAGGAACTAATCCAAGCCACACAGCACAGTTAAACACCTCAAACTGACTGCTGTGTAAGATCCATGGAGATGTTACTCCTCTATTACATTCTAATTAATTTTAATATAACAGAGATCTACCCTGGGGATCACATCCCTCCACAGGTATGGGACTGAGAGGGGTTTGGGAGAGGGGGATGTGCTCCCACATAAAAAAGCTTTCCTTTCACAGGGACAGAATATCAATTTGAAAATGGATTACTTTAATGCCAGTGAGATTTAACTGTCGTCTTGATTTACAGAGGTGCCCAGTGCCTGGGACATCACCTAAAATAAAACAGACACAACCGCCAAACCCAAGATTTGAGACAGTTCCAAGATCTTTGAGGCTCCTTCTCTATTATTTCTGGGATAGATATCCCTGCCAACTGTCCATGATACTTTTCAGGGGGAGCAGGGTGAAGAAGCTGCCTGTTCCTAAAGAGGGGCTGCTCTCACACTCTCCCCATGTGGACAGGATTGGTGAGAGCAGAGAAGCAAGAATGTGGGAAGAGGAGCAGATCCGGGTATCCTTGAGCAACAATTCTGTCATGCCCAAGATTTTGTTATTCCTCAGGTTCTTTTGGTCTTACTGATACCTAGCCAGGCAACATCTTGTCACTTTAGAAAGGGCTAAAAATAATCTTGCAGAGATAAAACAGGAAAAAAACCAAAAAACTTAAATGAAGCCTTTTCTGATTTATTGTCTGTCTGCTTTCATTCCTTCCTGGATTAAAGTGCAGACAGGGCTGGGCATTACAGCTGTCAAATACCTCCTTTAAAACAAAATTAGGAAAGGAGATCTTGATCCTGAAAAAATATGAAAGCTTCATCAAGCCAAGAAAAAAATGGCAGGAGAGAGAAAACAGAAGGTTCTATCAAAGGCAGCAGCTATGGCAACAATCACAAACATGGAGAAGGAAAGCTACCCTAAGCTCCCTGCTCCTGCAAAGGCAAGAGCTGATTCTGGTGTTGATCCAGACTCTGGCTTTCTGAAAGCTCAAATGTTCCTTTCGTAACTCTTCTAAGAGATGTTTATGGGAGGAGCTCCCTGCACTCTCAGCAGAGATGGAGAGCTGAGGGCCCTGCTAACCCTCTGCTTGCCAGCAGCCACCTTCAGCCCCACACCTGCCAGGAAGGGCCAGGGGCAGCTCTTGGGCCCCTCCAAGCTGCAGTCTTGCCTTGACATCCTCTCTGTCGGCCTGGCTGTGACTTCCCATAGCAAACACAAGCTCTTCCAGCACTCAGTGTTGGGGTGTGGGACAGAGCTGACCCGTGCTGCAGGCTCACATTCCACTATTCAAAGCTACTGCCCTGCAACCACCTCAGACCTGGAGGCACAGCAGACACTGGAGGATTTCCCCTCCTAAGGCTGTATCCTTATGGAAAAGAGTGTGGGATTCCCCTCTCCTCGACTTGCTGCTACACAGGACTGCAGGGCTCTGCCAGCCCCACATTCCCAAGCCCTGGGGGCAGGAGGAAGGAGGATGCGGAGCAGGGTACAAAGATGAAGTTTGGCAAGGCAGCTGAGCTGTGCAGCTACTGTGGAAGGAGCTGGATTGCACCTCACAGAAGTAGCCAGGACTTTGATCTGATCAAGCTTTCCTTGCCTCATGCTCAACAGCCCTATATTCCAAAAGCAGTGAAACAGGGAAGGAAATAAAATGAGAGCCTTCTCTTACCTTTCCATGGCACAGGACAAGGAGGAATCACCTCACACTGCAAGAGGGCAGGGACAGATGGGATATTGGGAAGAAAGCCTTCCCTGTGAGGGCAGTGAGGCCCTGGCACAGGGTACCCAGAGAAGCCGTGGCTTTCCCAGGATCCCTGGCAGTGTCCAAGGCCAGGCTGGACACTGAGGCTTGGAGCAACCTGGGATAGTGGAAGGTGTCCCTGTCCATGGCAGGGGGTGGAAATGAGACGAGTTTTAAGGTCCCTTTCAACTCAAAGCATTCTGTGATTCTTTGATTCTCTGAATCCCAGCAAACAGCTGCACTTTTATGTACACAGAGAAGCAAACACACGTCAAAGAAGCTGTTTCTCCCCACTCCAGGAGATGCAGCAGGAGTGTGAAGTACATCAGCACATTATTTAAGTACACTGATTCCATTAAACAGAGCCATTTGTTTTCATCTTCACTGCAAACACATCTGCCTAAGTGCTCCAGCTCTCCAGCTTCGCAGGGCGCACACGGAGTTTGGAGCATTATCCCTGGGGATTGTGTGCACTTGGAAGAAAGGCAGAGAGATACAGCAGTTGTTGAGGGGGGAAAAAAAGGGTAGTCAAGCCTTTACTAGTCTGACAATTCCTAAAATAATGTTGCTTCCATGAAGAATGAGCGTGCTTATCTCTGATCTACAGAACCTGACTGAAAGGTTGCTTCTCCCTTGCCAGAAAAGCATCCTTACAAGTTTCTGAATGCCAGAGCAGAACTGGACCCTGCCAGAGGACTTTGTGGTGTAAGAAGGCTGCAGAAAGCCACCTCCTCACACATTGCAAGAGCCCTTACAGAAGAACTTTAGAGGATATACATAAAAAAAAAAAGTGGGTTTTGAGTATTCAGAACCGTATGTGGCCACCTCGTTATTTCATGGAAAAGCACACATACTAAAATCTTGAATTCTGAAGAGAGTTCCCTCCTCCTCCTCCTTCTTGGTTGCTTCTAATGAATATTTTGAACAAAACTCAGTTTCTGCCTGGAATTTGTAAACCCTGAAAACCACCATTATTAGGCAGCATGAATTGTATGCATGGAGCTCTGAAAAGCACAGCAGTTTGCTGTCTATTGGAGAGATCAAGGATTTATGAGTAGTTACAGAGGGAAAAAATCCCCTAGGCAAATCATTGTATTTATGTGGTAAACATCATTACACCAACTTTAAAAGCATGTATTTCCCACAAGGAAAAGTTAAACTTCTGTAATTATCCCATAATTAAGCCTTTACTTACAAAGTCAGCCTAAACTTTACTTACAAGTAAAACCTTTATCTTCAAATGCCAAAGTGGCAGCACAGCTGTGACCATCCCTGCACAGACATGGGCAAGGCAGGGGCCTGTGATTCCCTCTTCACAGACCCAACAACCTCCCAGACCAAATCTGGAAGCTCACCTGCTCTCTGTGCCTGTGCCAGCTGGCCTCTTGCTGGATCACCTCTGCACAGGAGCCTTGCCTGAGAAAAAAATTCAGCCCTTCATTTGCTAAACAAAGTTGGAAGGTAAAAAAGAAAACCCCAGATCTTCAAAGTTTCACCACAAAGAACACAATCCTCAGAATACAAAACACCAGGTGAGGTGTGCTTCCCCTTCCAGGAACTGATGGAAAACAGGAAAACTCAGCACCTTTTGCATTGTGCAGGTTCCCTGTACACCCCCTATAGCACCTAAGGATTACAAGTATCCAATTACAATCAGTCAGAAGAAAAAAAAA
>VZTB01016921.1:10721-31469 GCA_013397245.1 Thryothorus ludovicianus | reverse complement strand
AAAAAAAAAAAAAAAGAGTATTACTGTAGCCTAAATTTAACAGAATACTTCCTGAAACGAACAACTCCTCCTGATTCCAAAAGACATTATCACTTTCCACAGCACTTTTCTGAATCAGGGCCTACAAACAAGGCTGCAGAAGGGAGATTATATTTTGGCAATTTTTTTTTTTTTTTTTTGCTCAGCTTCAGCTGTCAACTAACTGGCATGGAGCAGAGCAATCCCAGAGCACAGCCTTCCTTCCCAGGTACCCATATTCCTACTCCTAAGCATCCCTTTGCTATATCTGCAAGGCAAGTCACCAATTTCTCCTGGCAGCCAGTCACTGGATGAGCCAGGATATTCTCAGTTTCCTGCCAGCACAAAGAGGCATGTGCTGCTGTACAGCCAGAGGAAAAAAGGCTTTCAGAAGTCTCACCCCCAGCTCTCTGCATACAGTACTGAGGTCACATCTAGCTGCGTGTCAGGCAGCCTCAGTAATTCCCAGCTCCACTGCAAAGGGACATCTTGGCCCAAAACAAGCCCTCTCATCTCAGGGAAGAAAGGCACTGGCAGTGCAGATGGATGCTGTGCTGGAGACGAGGCATGCAGCAGATCCTGCCCAAGTCTGTGCTGCGCAGCACAGGCGGCTCTCGGAGGGAAGGGCTCCAAAAATCCTGAGCCCAAGCCTGAAGTTTTGGATTTAAGAATGTGACAGCAAAAAGGAGGAAATTCTGAGAGCAATTCCTCCACTGGACCAGGGAGTTTTCAAATCCATTCGACAACCTCAGATGCTTTCTGCTGTTTTAACCTTTAGCTTTAGCCCCTTTTACAAGCTGGAAAGGTCACATCTCAAATGAGGCAGAACAGTGTGAACACAGGAGCCTCTCCACTACACAGCCAGCCAAGAAGGAACAAATTATGTGGAATATTCTGTCTATTCCAGAAGAAAACATTAGTAGTTCAGTTTCCAAACAAGTCCATAAATCTGTAGCTTACATTTTAATCTCAGTAAGAGACTGTATACTACCAGGAAAAGAAAAATTATAGTGTTTGGATTATGCAAATCATGGTTTCTTACAATTTATAGTGGATATTCCTCCCTTTGTCTTCAGGATTACTTGGAAAACAATAAGATGCAGTGGCAGAGAAAATTTCAACCCAGCTAGAAAACAGATGCTCACCTGTAACTTTAGCCACTCTGTTAATTATCATCAGCCCCACAACTCTTCCAATGAGCTTTTCCAATACCAGGGGCTTTAGCAAGCTCCACCTGGAGGGAGTGGACCCCATGCCAGGGAACCACGGAGCAGCACCAGGGCAGAGCTCCAGGGGGACTGGAGGCTGCTGTCTCCAGAAGTAGCATGGCAGGAGCTAATTAAAACCCTGTGTGGGAGCCTGCATGAGGTGTATGAGAGCGCTGGGCACAACAGGCTTTGGATGCATGCCCACGTGCAGAAACACTCTATTTAAAGCAACAGCACTTTGGGGAAGCGAGGCAGCACTCATTCCTCCTCAAAAAAACACCCCCTCCCTCAGCATTCGATAAGGAGTCTCCATGGGTTTCCAATTTTCTTGTTTGACTTAAGGGATTATTTTAGATTTCAGAGGTCACAGACTCATCAGGGCATGAGAAACAGAAACAAATGAAAACCATTTATCCTTTAGACCACATCTAAAGGGAAAAAAAAAAAAGAAAATCAGCTTATGAAACAAACCACTTGCTTCGTTATTCCTCTTGGGGGGAAGCTAGACTTCAGAAAAGATGGGGATTTGGGCAAAACGCAGAAATTCCTGGTAACAATGGGCAGGAGGGTGGCAGGCAGGGAGTCCCCAGCAGCCAGGAGCACCCTGGCCCTGTCCCCTGGCTGTCCCCAGCAGCCAGGAGCACCCTGGCCCTGTCCCCTGGCTGTCCCCAGCAGCAAGCAGCACCCTGGCCCTGTCCCCTGGCTGTCTCCAGTGGTGAGAGGCACACTGGCCCTATCCCCTGGCTGTCCCCAGTCGTGAGAGGCACCCTGGCCCTGTCCCCTGGCTGTCTCCAGTGGTGAGAGGCACCCTGGCCCTGTCCCCTGGCTGTCCCCTGGCTGTCCCCAGCAGCCAGGAGCACCCTGGCCCTGTCCCCTGGCTGTCCCCTGGCTGTCCCCAGCAGCACTCACCGCCCGGTACTCGTAGAAGATCTTGTCGTACTCGGTGCCGCCGATGGTGATCTCGGGGATGAAGCGTGGGATGGACACAGAATCCAGCACCCCAGCCTTGTCCTGCACACTGAAGGGACAAGGAGCATTCAGTTCACACCCTGCCCCAGGGACAGTCAAATGTTGGACTCAGAGAGGCTGTGGCTGCCCCATCTCTGGAAATGTTCCCAGCCAAGCTGGATGGAGCAACCTGATCCAGTGGAAGGCATCCCTGCCATGGCAGGGGGTGGGACTGCATGGGCTTTAAGGAGCCTGCCAACCCAAACCATTCTAGGATTCATAATCATCACTCTATGACTAAAGAATTACTTCCCTGTTAAATAAAGCTTCCAAAGGTTTGGGCCATTTTCCAAACATTTATCCTTCTCCTCAAAAATCTATGATGTATTGCCCCTTATCCTTGCCTCCACTCTGCTCCTGCTCCTCCATTTCCCCTCCCAGGGTTCTTCCTCCTTGAAGATGCTCCATCATTCCTGGGACTCTTCTTCACGAATCCCCTCTGGCTTATTCTGCTTTCTATAAAAGCAATGTAAAAACCAGTGGCTTTATTGAATGCCCCACATCACCTGGCTGAATTCCCATCCTAAATGGACCAGTATTGAGACAGTGAGAGGGTCTGGGAGGAGGCAGAGGCTCCAGCATCCTATCTGGGAATATCTGGAGGAAGCTACAGCAGCTCCAGTGATGGATCTCAGGAGCCACCACAAATCCACTCTGCATAGCACCAGAACTTCAGATATTCCGAATTTAAAATGCCTGAGAAACTGCTAGAAAGCTCCTGCTGCCCGTGGTTATCCACAGGCCAACAGTGCCACCTGCATGTGGCTGGCAAAAACACATTCCTTCCTACTCTGAATCCAACACCAGAAACTCTGCACATTGGGCTGTTTTCAGAGAATTACATTGCTCAGCAAATATATGCACATCAAGCACATGCTATAAGCAAAGCAAAGTTCATCATCTTCAAGCAATTATTTTTACTCCTGAATTATAAATTTTGGGACCTTTCCACCCAGCAGTGAAAAGTTCCAACAAGTGAGCTGGTGTGCTAACATCCCCAGTATTCACACTGTAAATTAACCCACTACAGACAGATTTATAAGGAAATACAATAATCCAGTCAAAGTTCAGATGGGAGAAGGTGTGGATAAATGCCCTTTTCCAAGATCAGCACCAAAGATGCTTTCTATAAACTGCAACATTATTTAACTTCAACAACATTAAAAGAGTATTTCACGTGCTGGAGGGCACAAAAGGGAGTCCAGAAACATATAAAGCATAACACCACACACAGAAGTATGGTTTTGTGGTCACCCACTCTGCAGTGAATCCGTTCCTTCCTGAATCTCATCCAGGTGGTCACTGACACCAGACACCACTGACAAACCTGCTGCTCCTAAAACTTCTTTGCACCAGAAAATAATGAAAGCTACTGATGGTTTCTCCATGTTCTCTGCATCTTCAGAAACAATTTGGAATACTAAGCAAAAGCACACCCAAAGACACCTGCTGTAATAATGCCTAATCACAAAACCATAGCCACTTGCCAGGACTAATTCCCTGCCCAGCAGGAAGCATTTAGAGGCACCTTTTATGTTTCTTTTGTTTTCTCTGTCTCCCCCAGCAGAAAATTATCACTCTTTCTTCTTTTCTGACACTTTACCAGACTCTCCTAAAGGAGCTCTTGGCATGCAACACCTTTACCTTCCAGATTAGGTCATATTTGAAAACGAAGTGAGAGCATGTAAGTGACTGTCTGCTCACAAGACTTTAGGAACATCAAATTTTAGCTCACATAATCCTCTTAACTATGGTTCTTCCACAGGAATCCCACTTGAAGTACCCTACAGCAATGGATAACTCATCTCTCCAAAAGCACCTATTACACACTAATTCACACACTTCATCCAGCACAACTGCACAAGCAAAAGATCAGGATTGCCACATTCTTGCTTCCCTCACAGGCAGCTCACAGCAGGACACACCATGAACATCAGTCTGATGAACCTTGTCAAAGGTGCAAGGTGGGGTAAGGGAAGGAGACTGGTTAGAAAAAAAAATAAATAAACCAGGCAACTCAACTAAAAAACCTGAGTTTGCATAGCCTGGGCTGTGATTTCTCAACATCTGATGTTGGCATTGCCACAAAAACTCAAGTGACAAGAGAGACCTAAACACATTCACTGGCCAAAAAGCCAACACCACAAAACCACTCAAGGTAAGTTCTGCGTTGACAGATTAAATTAATATTCCTCCTTCTGCCAAAGGGACTCCAATTCCCTCATTTGGTCAGGCAGAATAGGTATGGCATGACCAAGGTGAGGCACAGCCACTCCCTTGGTGAGCAAACACTCACCATCAACACCAAGGTAACGGTAACAAAAAAAAAACATTTTGCAAAAAAAAGCAGGTCTGCAAGAAAAGGGGAGAAGGTGCAACAACAGCACTTTCAACTTAGAAAAGCCACTGCAAAGAGGAAATCACAAAAAAAGCATTTCAACTGCAGCAAAAAGATGGGGTGGACAAGGCTTGGAGCAACCTGGGATACTGGGAGGTATCCCTGCCCATGGCAACGGGAGGGATGAGGTGGGCTTTAAGGTCCCTTCCAACCCAAACCATCCTGAGACTCTATGATTTCATGATGAAGAGAGAATCAAGGTGCTAGAAAATACTTTATGGTGCCAGAAGTTTTACAATTAATAGTTCACGAGATTTTTGGAGTCTCCAGGACAGACTGTCCAAGCCAGGTCCAACACACCTCTTGGCAGCCCCTCTAGTCCTGCTGCTTGCATTAGACATCTAAACAGGCACACTTCTTCCCTGTGCTAAGCAGATCACACTGGGAAGCAGAGCTGCAGGTCTCTGTCCCTCACTCCCAGGTTCTGAGGAGCCACAGGGACAGAGCAGATTTAGCTGTGCAGTTGCCTGATGGAACAAGTGCAGCAAGTTCCCCCCAAGGAGCTGACCAAGTAACACAGGCAAGGTTACACAGCCTGCAGCTCCTCATCCCAAACGTGATTCATTCTGCAATGTGTGTGGACAGACAAATGTTACTGGGAAGGGCGCAGATAAAAACATGCCTGAGACAGTGCAGTGGCAGCAGAGGAGCTTCCTGAGACATTCAAAAAGACAGAATGGTTTCTGCTGGACTTGGCGTTTGGAGAGGAAGGGAAGATGTGAAGAACATCCTCTGGAAGACACCTCCAGCTTCCAAGGCACAAATACAGCCCCCTTTTAGCCTTTTACCAAGATCCCACAGCCACACAGGGCAAAGGAGAGCACTCCAGGGCAGGCAGGGAGATAGAAGGGATCATGATGGACCTGATGGCCCATGGGTGCAGTTCACCCTGTGTGATTCACTGCCTGATTTGCATTAATGGAGGCTCTGCTGGGGTTTCCATGCATTAGGCCCTATATTGTGCAATTAAGAAGTTCTCCTCAGCCCTGCTCACCCACCCTGGGGTTCCCCAGACCAGCTGGTACCAGCTGAGGGAACAGCAGGGCTGATACAGCAAAGGAAGCAAATGCAGATGGAAAACCAAGCAGAACTTCAGTTGGGTACCAGGGGAAATTTCCTCACGGGAAGGGTGCTCAGGCATTGGAACAGGCAGTGATGGAATCACTGTCCCTGGAAGTGACCCAGAGTCACACAGCTGTGGCACGTGGGGCTCGCAGTGGGCTCAGCAGTGCTGGAGGAATGGGGAGCTCCATGATCTCAGAGGGCTTTTCCAACCTAAATGGTCCTAAAGAGCTGCTGGAGCCTGTCAGGAACAGGAGAGGGCAGCATATGTGCCAGCACACAAGCAGCACCAGGAACCTGGGGGAAAACTGCTTCCCAAAGGAGAAACCCACACAGGCACAGGACACCTGCACACCTGTGAGGACCACAGGCTTTTGGCCACCTAAGCACTGGAAAAACTCACAAAAGCACTAACTTCAGGGTTCCTGGACTCACCTGGGGCAGGCACTGAATCCAGCATTCCAACACCTGCAGCAGGCTCCCTGCGTTTCTGGAGCTACCATGGGGAAGGACCATGTCCAAATACACACATTTTTACAACGAGGCTCTTCCCAAGCTGCCTGAGACACTGCCCGAGACTCCCTCACTCAGCTGAATGAGGCATGAGCTGAAGATTGGCACAGGATGTGTTGTCACCCCTTTACTGATGCCCTGACAGCCCAGCACAAAAAAACATTCAAAAGCAAACCCCGGAAGCAGGGCTCAATGTTCAGCGGGGGTCCCTTCCACACAGGATATTTTATGATTCTGTGGTTTAAATAAGCAGTTTATTGCATTCTAGCATCTTCAAACAATCCCACATTTTTGACAAAAGAAGAAATAATTTCCTACCACCTACAGTGACAAGAGCCTTGTGCTGGAGACCCTCTCACTCTCCTCCAGGGATCAGTGAAAAACTGAGTCCTTAAAGTAATTTACTTCCTTCTAAAACTGAATTTTCATACAGTATCTTAACACACTGTTCTAATTGTAAGGTTTCCTTCAACTCTGTCCTACTCACTACAATTAAGAATCTTTTCCTAATACCTGCACTAGCGTGGAGCTACATGAAAACAAGCAACTTATTTCCTCTCTCAAAAGAAGTCTGATTGTGAGAATTTTTTTAGGGCCTAGGTCACCAGATGTTATCCTCCAATTACTACACAAAGCAACATCATCTTTAATATATAAAATGCACCCAAATCATGACTTGTTCCCCTCAGACATCACCCAGCACCACGCTTCTGCAATCTACCTTCACTCCTTCATAAAGTTCACCTTCCTACTCCAATGCCTGTCACAAAGACACAAATTTAGGGGCAGGTACTCAATTTAAAAATCTGTGTTTCTATTAACCTGTGAGATGACCAGAAAAATTGTGAAAATAATGGAACTCTTAAATTTTGTTTTAAAAATGTCACTATACTGAAATTTCTACCTGCACATTCAATCTGAAGATGGAGTTGCAGCAAAATGGGGAGTCTGTCTCACTTCTGGTATTAAGAGCCTTACAAATGCAGCTATATTCTTTTTCTATATATATCTATCTTCATATTTTATGTAAACAAAACTGACAAATTAAACGTGATGCACTCGCAAAGGATTACTAAAATCAAGTTCTATTCCAAAAAGTCACTTTCCACTGTCTGAGTCTGATCTCTTCCAACTGGGCAGACGAGGATCTTTGACAAAAAACACTCTTAAACTTGTCTGGAGCCTCTCCTCTCATCAATCAGCAGCAAAAATGCCACACCACGTTCCAGTGCCAAGCACCAATATTACAAAATATAACCCCACCTTTAAAAACCCATGGCTTTGACCATTTTCCCTGGGATTTGATGCCAAGAATTGCCATGGGCCTGGATGACATCACACTTACTAAAGTCTCAAGTGATGGAAAGAAACATCATCTTGCTCCATCCATGGCCCCTTGTCAAACTTCAGGTACTCGATGTCTTCAATCACCTGGAATTAGAAAAGAAAGCTCACTAAGGGGTGGTTTGAGCCAAAAATCAATGAAATAATCAAAACAGGTCATTAAACAAATAAGAAAGGCTTCACTGCTAAAGCTGTAGTAACAAGGCAAATGTCTAGAGACAACATGATCATCTCCCAGCTCTATTTCTGGAGGCTCTGGCCCTGCCAGGAGCACTGGGCACACATTTGGGGGATCTTCTAACTTCCTGTGCTTTCAGCTTTGGATGGCAGGGAATAAACTGGCTGAGAGGTGCCTTGTTGCCAAATTCTTACCTGATCCAAGACACTCTTCCTTAACCTGCCACTGGGGCTGAAAAGCAAAGAAGGTACAACCTCACCCCTGAGGGAGAATGAGGAGGAAATGGAGATAAGTCCAAATTTAATTCTTTTTTGTTACAAAAGTAAAATTTGGTCAGTTTAATTCCCAGAGAGGCTCAGTAACATGTTCCCTGAGACAGGCAGGGCAGCCTCAGTGCTGTGTGGCTCACAGCACAGAAACAAAGGCATATTCCAGGCTGGAAAACTCAGGCCTGCAGGAGCTGCAGCCTTGAATCCAAGGGCTCAGGATTTCACCAGCCATCAGCACCCACCCATGCATGAAAGGAAAGGTAACACTCACAGCTCAGAACCCTTCAAACAAGCAATGCCAGCTCAGCAAATCATTCCTTCAGCATGCTCAAACTTATCAATCCCAGGTTTGAGCTTCATTTACAGCCTGGCTCCACAAGAAAACAGATCTTTGCTGCTCCAGAAGGTAATTGCTTATCACACCTGGCTGCCTGCAGCTGAGGTAAACTGCCCTGGTGTCAGGAGGATGCACTTCAGGTGCCTGATGAGGTGGAGACAGCACCTTGGAGCAACCCAGGAAGAAGTGGATTGCTACAGCTCCAAACATCCCTCTCCAGAGATCATGACCAAATTCCTGATGGCACACTGTCAACCCACTGACAGCTGAGCACGTGAGTAATGAAGTGACAGAACAAGAAATGGAAAATCCTTACTTCTTTACATTAAATCCACTGCGATTATTCCCTACAAACACTAAATCCCAGCTATTACCACTTAAAAAATTATAACCAAGTGCTATTGCAGAGAAGCCTGGACTATAAAGATCCACTCTTACCAGAATTATGTCTTCATGGTAAGAAATAATGGTTTGGACATGACTGAATAAACACTTTTGAGGCACAAAGTACTGCAACATAACTCCAAGAGAAGAGGAAGAGAGATGTAAGGTAAGTAGTTCAAACAGCCATTATTACTTTGACTTATTTAACTGACAAGCTGAACTAAAGCAGTTCCTTCTCTACTCCACAGCAAAGCTTTGGAAACTCTCTGCACCTGATAATAGCACTAAACAAGGAGTTGCTACAATAGGGCTCACAATGTGCTACAGGGAAAGAAGAACCTGTATCCAAATTAGTTTTGCTCACTGTTATCATCTTGTCAGAACATATCTCTCCCAGCAGCTCCTTAACAATGACATCAGTTTCCCAACCAGGACAGAAGAACAAATTCCTAATTTATAAGGAATGCCCTGGCACCCCCCAGGAATTAGCAGCAAATATCCAAGGCTTAAAAAAAAATATACATACAGCTAACTTTGTATACCCAGTTTTCTCCTCGTGCTAAACAAGTGTGAAACATCCTAATGAAGCTCATTTCAGCTTTCATTACACCTTCAGCCACCACAACCAAAAATAATTACAACAGGAAACCTCAACTGACCCTTCTAGGACCCTTAAAAAATAATTTCTAAGCTGTGCATGTGTGCTCTGAGCAAACCAAAAGTTATTAAACTATAAGGCCATTAAAAAATTCAGCACCCAAATCCCTAAGCAAGCAGACTGGAGTGGGCTAATGAAATGAAAACTGCTGCCTATTAAGAGGATACACCTGTGTAAACACACACCTCACAAGCCAAAGCCCTCCTGATAACCCTGAATTCCAAATTCCGGCTGCGTCATCCCAAAGGGAAACAGAATCTGAAGAGAAAGGAGGAAAAAAACAACTGAATTCTTCCAAGTTACAATATCTACCACCAACACCCAACAATGGCAATGATAACATTGTGGGCTGGATAATCTTACAGGGTCTTTTCCAACCTTAATCATTCTGTGCCATTGTACTTTAGCTTCCAAATAATCATCCTTCCCCTAGCCCACATCTGTCCAAGCAAATTCAGGACTCCTTTGGTGCATCTGATGACCCTATTTAGAGCAATGAGAAGATTGCTAAGCTCAGGGGAGTCGCTCCTTGAACAATAAGAGCTTTAGACTGACTTTAAACCCCGATTTCAAAGATTAAAAACAAATCTCTAGAAATGGGATTTACTACAAAAAAAATCCAGGGAGGAAACAACCTGCTTTATTCTGATCACTTGAGATATGTCCAGGGAGAACAACAGGGGAAAAATAGGCATTTAACCCCCACCCCAATTTTCCTTTAACTCACCAAGTACCCATCTTGAAACACCGCAGCTCTCAACTCCTATCCTTGCTTCTAAGAAAAAGTAACTGTAATTGCTCTAGATTCTTCACACTCACACTGTAACCTCAGCTCATTTTTGCTCATTTTTGTATATTTTTTCTATTTATCTGCTGTCACACTGAAGCCACCAGCCCTTTTTAAGGGGTATAAACCCACACTGCCTCACAGGTCTACTGAAATAACCTTTATCATCAAGTGCAGGAGCACCCAAAAAATCCACCCACAACAGCAGAGGACCCAGAATGTTCCCCTGTTCTCATAAAGAGAATCAAAAGGCCTAGAGACAAACAGTAGAGCACCTATGGGGTGGTATGGAGTGTTAATTTTAGGACCAGAGAAGTCCTTACCAATATTTCGTGCTTCACACAGCCATATAACCAGAACTTGGAAGGAAACCTCAGGCAAAAAAAGTAATTTTAGATTGATTAAGGGTCATTAAAATATTAAAATACATGCTCTGAATATGCTAATAAGCTTAATGAAGTACAAGCTACTGCCTATATATATATATGTGTATATTACTCAACTCTCTGCCAAGATCACACGGCAGATAACAGGAGGAAAGGGAGTTTGGGCTGTGTAGAAGGTAGAAATTTCACCCCATTAGGATGAAGATCCAAAAAGCTCTTGGAGAAAACCCACGGCAAATTTTTCCTTTCCCTACTCCCAAGAGGGGATGATTCCTTAGCAAGCTTCCATGCAGGATTATTATTATTATGCAGTTAACATCATATTACTGTTACTAACAGAGATCTATCCCTAGAGCTGAAATGGGCCCAAAACCTGTGCAGAGCCTCAAGAACCTTGGTACTCTTTCCCTCAGGGAACAGCAGCTAGAGAGAAAAGCAAACAGTGGTGAAGCAAAAGGCTTTGTTATCCTGCTAATAACCCTCCATGAGGGGGAAACTTCACTGAAATAAGGGAAATCTGTTAAACTTATGCCCAGAAAAGCAAAACTTACCTTCTCCACATCCTCAGCTGCAGTTGCTGAGTACTGCAGAACTTCACTGCTCTCACTGCAAAGAACACAGAAATTGAATTAGCCTGATAAAACTGCTCTACCCATCCTCCTCCCCGTTCCACTCCAAAAGGAACGGAAATGAAGTTAAAAGGCACAAACACCAAAACAGAATAATTGCAATTTTTTAGATTGCTCCCAGCTGTTGCAATAGAATTCCTGTTGCACCTGTGAGCTGCTTCTTTGCTGGTGGAAAGTTGCTTTTAAAGGGCAAATGGCCTGGACAGCTGCATAATGTCAGTTTAAAAATATTTTAAAACCACACATGTGAATTTGTTGTAATTTAATTAATGTGGATAGCTGTCCTATTACAACTGCCTAATCTATTTGAAAATTAGTGAAATTTTCAGCCTAACCCAGAACTTCAGTGGGTTTTCTTTTTCCCAAATGCATGACTAGCTGTGAGTCATTTCAGGAGAAGAATGCATTCATTTATCACTATTTACTCAGGTTGAGCTAGCTGAATGAATACAAATGCAGGCAGCATGATCTGTAAGTGTAAAAACATTTTTAAAAGGTAATGTTTCCTGGTTACAAGAGTGATTTTTTTATAAGCCAGCAGCCTTCAGAGAAAAGGCACTTGCAGAGCAGAGCCACAACAGGAGTTCCTACACGAACCTTTCACACTACCACATGTTCAGCCACGTTCAGCAATAGCTGCTTGCAGCTGGAAAACCTGGAAGGCCCTAGAATACCTGCCCACTGTGGACAGCAGATCAAACATCACAATCACACAGCAAAGTTTAGGAGAAAAAAATTCATAGCATCCCAGATGGTTTGGGGGGGACAGGACCTCAAAGCTCATTCTGTTCTACCTCCTGCCACAGGCAGGGACATCTTCCACCACCCCAGGTTGCTCCAAGTCCTATAGGACTGGGCCTTGGAGACTTCCAGGGATGGGGCAGGCACCCTGGAATAAGAGACTTTGCTCAGTATCAGCCCAAGGGACAGGTCAGCCTTCAGCAACGCCGATCAAATCACACAATCCCATCTCTTGATTTGACTCTGCAGATTATCAAGGCTTAATTAAAACAAAACATCTGCTCAGTGATTCTGCAGATCATCAGAGCTTTCCTTAAGAGAAAATAGCTGCTCAGTGGAAGCAGTGCTGGATATGAAAGAGAATATTACCAATCTTAAGGCTCTGCTCCAGGAAAAGAGAAAAAACCAAACAGAAGCCAAAACACTGTCTGTCCCAAATCACCAGAGCACCTAGCTCGCAAATCACTACCAATAAAAACATTAAAGATATCCATAACAAGTCAACTAGAAAGAAAGCATCAATTTTAAAGCAAAAATTCACTATAAACCACTTTAGCCAGCATCAGGCGGCTCCAGTTAAACAACACAAGATAACAGGAGTTGTGCGCAGTAACAAACTGCTTTCCAAGGAACAAGCAAACAAACTTCAACATGGAAAGCATGCAGAAGTTTGCTCAGCAGTCTATAACAACTCTTTTTAGCCTGTTTGAACCAGATTCTGGGCATCCCCAGGAGTCAGGGACTTGAACTAGGCAGACTAAGAGGTAACAGCCAGGCATGAACCCAGCTCCCTGCACCACTGCCAGCAAAGAGCTGAGGGCAGCTGTGGCTTCTGCATTTTTGCCAGATCAGAGCCACCCTGAGGTCCAGGGGTGCAGTGCTGGATTCACACACTCCCAGCTCCCTCCCAGCCAGGGGACAGGGACACAGACCAATGTGACAGGCTGCTGGGAGCCCATCTGCTGCCAGGATGCCAAGCAGAGGGGGTTTGCCCGGCAGGGGTATTGACCATTACACACAAGGGGCAGGGAGGTGAAATCACAGCAAGATGTAGGATTCAGCCTCACTGAGCACCAATGGGGCTCAATCTGATGCAGAGAACAAGCAGCAGTTTTCTCCCCAGCAGTGACCACAGCAGTTTGCCCCCAGGGGGATGACATTCCCAAGGCTTGGCTGTGGGGACACACAGGGAGGCTGCTGACTACGTGTGACACCAACAACCCCTGTCTGCATGAGTGACAGGCTCAGTTATTCACTTCAGTAGCTGGCAGAGCCACCACACTGATCCACCCAGGGAGATGGAGCAAGCAGCAGGGGGACACAGGCAGGCTACAAGAACTCTGATTTCCATCAGCCTTCTGCACACACCAGAACTTACACAGCTAATTCACCTGATGCCCTTTGAGAGTTTCCCTTCCAGAATTATGAGGGGGCCATAATTCTGCTTATAGAATTTTAGGACAATTTTTATTTTACTGGAGCTCTTTTACAAGAACTGGGAGAGCTGGCAAGTTTTGTTTCATCCCAGGTTGACAGGGTACATGCTTTCAATTCCCAGCTAGAGGAAGCCAGGGGAGCCCAGAGAGAGACAGGACACAGGGAATGGCTTCTCACTGCCAGAGGGCAGGGACAGATGGGATACAGGGAAGGGATTGTTCCTTGGGAGGGAGGGCAGGCCCTGGCACAGGGTGCCCAGAGAGGATGCAGCTGCCCTTGGATCCCTGGAAGTGTCCAAGGCCAGGCTGGATGGGGCTTGGAGCACCTTAGGATAGTGGAAGTTGTCCCTGCCTGTGGCAGGGGTGGCACTGGATGAGCTTTAAGGTCCCTCCAACCCAAATCATTCTGGGATTTTGTGACAACAGGACTTTTTCAGGAGGGAAAAGCCCTAAAGCTTTCCAAAAAGCCTGGGCAAAGCTTGTCTTGCATCACTCTCTCCTCAGGTCGTGGAAACACACACAGCCATAGCTGTGGCACTCTGCACATCACTCCTGAACCCATTTTAATCTTCCCACGCTGGCATCAGGCTTCTGGGATGGCAGAGGTAACTATATTCACATAGATCTTATTCAGTGAATGCAGCACAATACCCTCCCCTGTAGCAAAAGGAGGATTTTTGCACATGATTTGTTGATAGTGGCAGAGATTTTAAGGTTTGCACACATTTTTCCTCAAAGATCTAAGAGGCAGAACATTTGGCTTTGCTAACCTGATCTCTGGTAGGAAGGTCCTCTTGTAAGCATCCTCAATGTTCTGGAGATAGGAAGGAGACACCCTTTTCTCATATGGCTACAAACAAACAGAAAAAGTGGAATTAACTTTCCTTCTTTTCCCAGCAGCACACACTCCAAGGGCTGCTCCACTGCCTGCCAAAGACTCACTCTGGGATAAGCAGTCAAACATCCAAGTGAACTACGTGCACATCAGTAGAAGTTTCAAAGAATTAAGGCATTTGGAGGGTTTGGAATTCCTTACATGCCATGAAATATCCAGAGTAGCCCTCAGCTTTCCAAGGACTGATTAATCCCTGCTAACTACACATTCCAGGGAGCTGTACTAGTCACCCAGAAAACAGGAGAAGACTGAGTCCACTTCTTCCATAAGGACTCCAAATTTGCACCTATTTCCACAGTTTCAGACAAGAGCATGGGCAAACATCCACTCCAAACTCCTGTGAAATTTCATGGATGTCATCCCTGCTGTTAACCAGCTTGCTTTCCACACAGTGTACTTTCAATGCCACATTTGCAAAACACCAGGAATTTCTCTGATCTACCACGTGTTCCCCAAACAAGCCCTACAGAGCTTAGCACTGCTGCTGACCCAAAAAGTCACAAACTACACCAGCAACTTCTGTCCAAAGGCTTCAAAAATGCCACTGATTTTCATGCTCACAAGGGCTAAGAACCCACAGGTCCCCCAGTACATGAAGAACTTCTAAACTGAGAATTTTCTTCTAATAAATCAAAGCTTTCTTTTTATCTATCAGGTTTTCCAGAGTTAAACTGCATTTCCCACAGCCTTTGAACAAGGCAAGACAACCATCTTTTAACCACCGTAACACATCTGCAAACCATTACAAGCAAACATCTAAATATCAAGGGGGGGAGAGGGAAACCCAAATGATAAACTTTACTTAGTCATTCCCCAAAAGCACCCTACAGCTTTCCTAAGCCAAGACTAGTTCAATAAGGCAGTCATCCAGCAGTGATGTGCTGGATTTCAGTTCAGTGAACCTGCTGATCCCAGGTGACTCATACACAGCACAGGTGTGAGGAAGCAGTCAATTAGGAAGCAGGAGCCAGGGAGTCCAGCTGGGCTCCTGGCACTCAGGAATAAGAAATACATCATCTCTAAGTGCATTGCAAGCAGCACATCACCTGCCCACAGCTCCTGAAGTGGCAGCTACAAAAACCTGGTATAAAAATTCACCTGCTCTTAAAACAATTTCTCATTCCGCAAATGGCGACATATTGATGCAGTCACAAAAAAAAGGTTTTTTTACTATTTTTTTTTTAAAGCAAGCATACCAGAATACCCAGAGTCCTCACACCTCAGAGGACAAGCAGCTCCTCAGAAGCAGAACTGAGCTCACACATCAGGTGTGACAACAGACATCTACAGGCAGCAATTGTGAGAGACAAGTAATAACAAAGATAAGAGATAAAGAGGCAATAATCAGAGATCAAATTACCTTGCCTTTCTCTTGAATTCTCTTCTGCACCTCTGGGACAGGCAAATCCACATAAATGACCAAGTGAGGTGGCAGCAACTCAGAAATGCTGATCTCCTTGACCTCTTTGTAGTGATCAAGGCCTGTGTAAAACACAAATCACATTCCTCACCTCTGTACTTGCAGTCTCTTCTTTGGGGTTCAGAGAGCAGGTTTAAGGTAGGCTTTTCCTCAAACAGAATTCAGGAAGATTACAAAATAGACTATCTCCAGAGAAGTTCCATGCACTGAGATCTCAGAATCTAAACCCAGCTATATTAAAGAGGGACTTTATTCCTGACTCAGATTTAGAGGAATCTCAGCTTTTCCTCCACCATTTAGAGACAGCAAGCGGCAACAGTTCTAATCAAGATGTTTGTTCCCTAAGGATTCCAGTACAATACAAACTGACATTTTGTATTAAATTGGGGGCTGCTGGGCTTTGCTGCCTCAGCAATGCAGAGCAGAAAGACACAGGTCATTATAACCAGCTCTCAGCAACTTACAGCAGGTGGTAAAAAAAGCAAATACACATATCTTAAATCCAACAGCAAAAACAGGAGGCAGTCAAGAAAACAGTTATCTCCAGCTCAGGAGCAGCCAAAAGAACAGTTTTACTCAGTGTCCATAATCCCAAACCAAATCACTCAAGCTGGGAGGAACATCCCCAAATCAGAGTGGTTAAACCACTCTGCTGAGAATCCTATCCCCAGCATTCTAGGCATCTGTAGGGGGGTGATCCCAGGTGTCCTGCTCCAGGGTTTGAGTTCTTTCACGGTGGAAAAGGGCTTTTCCTTACAAATGAAACACTTTGCATTTCAATTTGTGCCCTTTATCTCTTGTCCTCTAACTGCCACTGAGACCAGACTGGCTCCACCCAGCAACATATGAAAACTGAATATTTAAAGGACTCCCTCCTTCCAAGCAAGAATCTTTTGTTTCTTTTTAAAAGTAAAGCAAACTAGCAGACTTCTGAGAGGTTATGGCAAAACAGTCTCCTTTTGCTGGCAAGAACTCACATCTCTTGTGGATATATCCCTGCTTGAACATGGCATCCAGGAACACGAAGTCACTGTAGGGAGAGCGCTCCAGCACCACGCCTTGACCTGCAAGGGAGAGCAGGCTCCAGGTTGGAAAAAGAGGAGCTGCAAGGTCCCTTCCAGCCCAAAGCACTCCACGATTCCCCAACCTGTGCTGAGCAGGTGCTCCAGGGCATCAGCATACTGCAGGACACGGTTCCCAAAGATCCAGGACTGCATGCGGTACGAGTGGCCATCGGGGGACTTGGGGTCCGTGTAGAACTTCTCCAGGTTACAGAAACCATTGAACTTCTCAGGCAGCAGCTGCCCATCCCCCGAGATCCTGTCCTGGTAGTGGATGTCAGCCTCAGGGAAGTGCTTCATTCCTGACAAACAGAAGAACCCCACAGCAGAAATGGGCTGTGCTCATGTGCAGCAAATGCCTCCTCAGCTACTGAACACACCCTGAACAGCTCCCAAACAGCCTCAACCCCTCTGTCCATCACAGCAGAGGGCAATGAGCCCAAACTCTGAGCACTGCCACTGCCCAGGGACAGCTGAGCTGCTCCAAGCACATCCACATGGAAAATCCCAGCCCTCTGGGAGCACAGCGAGCACATCAACTCCAGCAGACTGAAGCTGAACTCACATCACATCCCCACCCTCAAACCTCACCAACACCACCCACAAACCCTCCCCACTCCCTCCAGCATTCCCCAATCCAGAACTCCCACTCTGCTGAATCCCCTCTGTACGAGAGTCCAGATTAAACTCTGTCACCTCTCAGGGAAATAGCCCAAGTGAGCCATACCCAGTTTTTCTGCTATCTGCTGGGCCAGCCTGCCCTTCCCAGAGGATAGATTCCCCTCCACCGTGAAGACTTTGCTGTGCTCTGTGAACTTCTTGCTGGCCCTTTCTCCCAACATATAGGCCAGCCAGCCATACTGCCGACTCTGCTCAGGGCTGCTGTGGATTCTTGCCTGGAGGAAAACACACGGAAATCAGCAGATTTGGAGGAATTTTTAGCTAAAAATGCTACTTTTTGAGACACACACACTCAGGACACACTCCTACACATCTAACACAAGGAGTTTTTACTCAGTAACCTTAGTACTGTCACTTCAGTTTAGCAACTGCAGTAGTGGTTAGGTTGGGAAGTTGTACATAAAATTAAAGGCTGAGAAGACAGAAAGCATGAAACAATCTTCAATCTGAAGGCGAGTCACACAATGTGCCCAGAGCTCCCAAGGGAGACCCCACATTAGACATTTGCTTGTATTTTGTGTGGTTTTGGGCACAAAATAACACTATATCCACTCTCGGGAGAGCTATAGCATTGTTTCAATATGGTTTAGTGGGCAAAAGTTTGGACTCGGTAACCCTGGATGCCTTTTCTAGCCTTAAGTATTGCACGATTTGTGAGAGGTGGCAATAGGGACTGCCCTGGGCTGTGGGGCTGAAGGCAGGGCCTTTCTGAGCCCAGCTCAGAGCCCCCCACAGACCCCGACAAATGCTGCACAAACCTCATTCTGAACGGTCTATACACCCGTACATACAGGGGCGTTCATTTCTATGGAACACTCCTGTCCCCGCAGCAACACTGACCACAGCCACAACCAAAGGTCACTGCACTCCACTCTCCAGCATTTGCTCCAGACTGCCTCGAATTTCGACGCCTCCTCCAGCTCCATGCTGGGAATGGCCCTTCCCAAAGGACAGCCCAGTCCCNCCACCCCCACTCACCCCCGGCAGGACAGAGCCCAGCGCGGCCCTGCCGGGCCCGGAGCTGCCCCCCGCGGCCGCGGCCCGGCCGAGCCGGGACACCCACAAGGACATGGCGGTACCGGGCACAGGGCGGTGGCGCGCTGTGATGACGCAATGCGGAAGTTATGGAGGAGCGGTGAAGCCACGCCCCCCGTCCCGCCCCTCATGAGGCCACGCCCACGCCGCGTGTGGGTCTGGCGGGAGCGGGGACAGACGGCGGGAGCAGGGAAAACAGGGATAGCGGGGACGGAGACAGGCAGCAGGGGGGAACCAGGAGCCACCGGGATAGGGAACTGGCAGGGCTAGGGATAGAGAGCAGAGGGGACAGGGAACAACGGTAGGATAGGGAATGGCCCGGGTTAGGGAGTAGGGAACAGGTGGGACCAGGAGTAGGCAGGACAAAGAGCAGGCGGGGTGAGGGACAGACAGGATGCCGGTGTCTGGCCGCAGGAGGGAGCCTGGGACACGTCTCTTTCCAATACCTGCACACCGACTTGTCCTAATTCCCTCTGCACCCTGCTGCGGGTGCTTGACCAACATCTCTCAGCTCTTAGGCTTGGAACACGAGTAGTAACCCTTACCCTTATTTTAAAACACTGTGAATTACTGGGCCTGGTGTTACAAATAAGAAGCTTGACTAGGCCAATATTCAAGCAGTAATGGTAAAATGTGAGCAAGCAGCGCTGGGTACGGTGGGGGAGTTTTCCCTCCAACTGCACACCGATAGTTGAGGCTTACAGGTATTTATAGGTGTATTCATATGCTTTCTCAGCAGTTTCTATTCCCAATTTTTATTATTCATCAGCAGTTTCTATTCCTAATTTTTGCGTCCCAGTTCTATACCCTATTGTGATCTACTCCTCTCAGGATGTGCATCTCAAAAGAGTATCCCAGGTGGTGGGGTCCGGTTTCCGAAAGGAGAAAGGAGTATCCCAGATGGTGGGGCTTGGCTCTCAGATGTGGGTCCAGTTTCTAATTTCCAAAACTATTAATCTTATGATAGTGATGTCCAGTTTCCCTTCTCAGGCTGCTTTCAGGACCTTCGAGATAAGCATACTTTCTTCTAAAGCTATAGGTTTGCAAATCCTGAATACAAAACAATATTCTAAAATTATACTTCAAAAGGTTATTATTGCAAAAATCCTTAAGGCTTACCTATAAGCAGAAAGTTCTTGTTAAAAAGCAACATTTTAAAACTTAAATTCAAATGCTCCTAAATCAACTTAAGACTTATAAAAGTTAATTGTGAACAAAGGATAGAGTCACAGGCCTTCTTGCATGCTTTACTTTCCTCAGTTATTTATTAGAATTTGTCTTTATAACTGTTCCATGGTCGGGCTCCACACATACCACAATCACAAGTACACACATTGCCTGTGTTTACCTGGCACAAAACACAGCTTTGTATTTCACACTGGGAAGGTGATAACCAAACGTTTTGCACGTTTCCCATCACAGTGACATCAGCTCTGCTGACGTGGCACATTAGTGACACTATTAGCAGCTTTTGCTTTGGCCCCTGGCGAGAAGCAATCAAGTTGCATTTCAAGGATTTATCCCTGGAATTTGCAAACAGCTTGAAAAACCCAACCAAACAATCCACAGGGGATGGGTCGGGGCTTCCTTAACAGCTCTGTTGGCAACCAGGTGCCTTAAATGCTCCAAACCCTGTTGGACCCAGCCTTGAGCCATTCCAGAGAACCACAGCTTCCCTGGCTAAACTGTGCCAGGGCCTCACCACAGTAGCTGGAGCTGGTTTTTGGGTGAAGAGCAAAAGCTTTGGGCAGCATTAACTCAGGGAATAGCAAAGTGAGGGGGAACAGGCTGGCTTTTCCTGAAGGGGCACCAGCAAGGGCGTCAGGTTCTAGAATGGTGGCCCATGGACATGGTGCTTGCCGGGATCCCGTGTCTCCCACGGACAGTGGCCCTCAGGCATAGTGTTTCCCACAGCCCAATGATCCTTGAGGATGGTGGCCCACAGATAAGTTTCCCAGGATTCAGTGTCACCTGTACATAGGATGGTGGTCTATAGCCATGGTGTTTTCTAGGATTCCATGTCCCCATGTGAGGGTGCCCCTTGGGGCTCAGTGTTCCCAGGACTAGGGTGTCACCTGGGGACAGTGGTCCACGGGCACAGCGTTTCCCAGGGTTTAGTGCCCCCTGCGGAGGGTGTCCCAGGGATGCAATGTTTCCCAGGATTTGGTGTCCCCTGGCCGTGGTGGTGCCGGTGTCCCGGAGCCATGGTGCTGCCACTCTGGTGGGCGCTGCCTCCCGGGATGTACACGGGCAGGAAGAGGAAGAAGCCGGAGCCCAGGAGATGATGAATTACAGAAATA